>PVKS010020161.1:0-37277 GCA_004027875.1 Aplodontia rufa | reverse complement strand
GCGAGGACAGGGTGGAGGCAGGGAAAAACGTAGCAATCCAAATTTATGCTTTATGAAAATAAAAAGTGTCTTTGTGGGCATCCATATTCTTTGAATCAAATGTGTCTTAAGAAATAAAATACATATTCATTGGGACAGTACCCAAAGTTCTTTACCATTTTTTGGCTCCAGTCCAAACTCCCCATTCCACTTCTAGGAGCATCCTTGAAACCCTTGCCCAACACCACCTATGCACCAGTGAGCCTCAGGCTCACCTGCTGGAAGCAGCTGCGGACACTGGGCTCGATGTTACTGCCTCCAAAAGCAGCGACCTCCCCCAGCTGCCGAGGGATCTGGATGGCATCGTGAAGTAACAGACCCAGCTGCCGCTGGTCACACGTCTCTGTTGGCCCCGCCACCTCCTTGAAGAGATCTGTAAGAGGAAAAGGCAGGGGGGTCCATTTCCATCTGCCCAAAGTGTTCTTTTGCTTAAAGCATATCTTTAGTAATGTGTGTAGAACTATAGAGATTAAAAACAAGAAATCCAGGGGTATGAGAAACCAGTGTCTCCTGAATTTGCATGATCTTAACATTCTACATATATGAAAACTAGTTCCCTACTACAGACATGTAGAATATGAAGATCATCAGAATTCAGGAGACAACTACATAAAAATAGATCAATTAATACAAATTTTCCTTTTTAAATAGTGCACTAAATGCACTTGGGTTAATTTTATGGCTTCACTAAGGGTTTCCTTTAAGAAACACAAGTTAAAGCATGGCTTCCCTCAAGATTTGTCAAAGGAATATACCTTAAATAGCAAACCTCTAAATTTTAATGTTTTCTTACCAACTTTTTATGTTCACTCCTAAGTTCAATATTCTATGAAATATATGTGTTTATTTTAGCTTCTCTTAAAGATTTCTATGCTCACACCTATTCTATATAGAAAGTACTAAGAGGTATAAGGTATAGGGTCAGCCTCTTCCGTATTAGGTATAAAAATTACTTTTGTTTTACTTCATTCATGTAATGAAACATACTTTTTTTCAAATTTGAAAGAGAAAAGATTTGCTCATCCTTTCACTTTTTTGGCTTTTTTTATTCATAAAACCAAACCAAACCAAGCAGTGATCTGTTTTCCAACTTTCTTAATTCAATAAAACTTAAACTCTTCTTTCCAGCATTGGCTGTCTTCTATTCACTACATGTAATGTTTTGAAGATGAAAATGATATAATAATCCCCCCCAAAAAGCTAATGTACGAAGATAAGTTATTTTGGGGATAGGGAGAAATTTCAAATAACAACAACCCACTGTAGTATAGAAATTGATGCTTTCTGGAAGGAATTTTCAAGGTGTAAAAACTGAAAAGGACACAAACTGAATGTTCATGTGATGTTTTCCGCAAAGAGAAGAAAGAGGAGTAAATATTTATTGGATCTTAAAAAATCATTTTTAAACAATATATGGTAAATATCAGATCAACATATATCAGTCTCTTTTTTAAAGAATAATGGTAACTCTAACACTGACAACAGTAAACTGTCAAACAACCGAAGCAAGCTCAGGGATATTGACACAATAATTATAATGAAATATGGCTTTAATTACAAGGATACATGGAAAAAGCAAATTCAATTAAGATAAATTTAATTTTTATTATCATTATTCACTTAGATTTGCTTTGAGTGCCACTTGCTTCATTTCATTATTTAAAAATAAGACTATCATAGCCAAAATATATTTATCAAGGAATCTTATTATGATGCTTCTTTTAAACCTGTGCCTGGGAAGAGGCTTATTAAGTAAACCTGGGGTTGATGCATAGGCACAGTAATCTTTACAGCGAGTGCGTCTATTCAGCAAGATCAACCGTGCCCAGCTTTCACTCTGAGGCAGATAGCTATGCCATCATGCCTCTGTGAAGGTGAGACTGCTCACAAAATGAAGAGAAAAGTGACCTTAAACACTGTGACCCAGGTCTAAATTCTCAGAAAAGCTCATGTTCTTAACATTACGGTCAGAAACAAAAAGCAGAGTCAGGATGTGGGAATGGGTCACAAGAAGAAAACCCCCACAATCTAAGGCCCTGAATCCCAATAAATCAACACAGAAGAGATGCAAATGGCTTTCAAAAGGGTACTCTGTAGTGTCCCTTCGATGGGGCTCAGAAGCCACTCAATTACAGGCAGGGGTAGAAGGATGGTTGGAACCTACTCCAGAGATACTCTCAGGAAGGGACCCAGAGAGAGGGAGAGAGCGGGAGGTGTCAGGGGGCGAAGACACCAACTTTGGCCACTGCCAAATCGATATTCAGACAGATAACAATTGACCCCGAGCGGGCCTCTGACACTGAGTTGAAGAGCAGTCTGTCTTGAATATTAATTCTAACAAAGGAAATAATAATGAGAAGATGTTCTGATCTCACTGGGGAAATCAAAACCGGAATCAGGGTTGCTAAGGACCTCAACGTTGAAAGGCAAAACAAAACTCAGAACATTTCCAGAGTCTCAATATCCCAGAAAAGATTTTGATTAAAGATGGCAATCCAAGAGATTTCTTATTTAATTAAGTCCTAAAATGGCATACATCATGGATTATATAAAATAGCAGAAAATTTTGTTGCAGGGACTTCTGCATCTCTTGCCAGAATCTGAACATTTAATGCTGAATTATAGAAAATGTAAGCTTTGAGGCTGAATTTGCATTCATTTTGAAGTTCAGCACTGCAACTCTTACTTTCAGAGAACCCTAATTCTTTTAGGAGTACAAGAAAATCCTAAATCTCAGATGATAAAATAAATCCTTCTCTAATCTTGGAACATAGATGCTTTCATTAACATGTTCCTTTCCCAATCATTATAGAAATGATAACATTTTTAGCTTTCAAAATTATATCTTTTCATAATTACAATGCAAAAGACTTCCAGATAAAGTGTGACAAAAACTAAAGCTTTTTGTAAAGCCTGCTTCTGCGTGACTTGCTGGGCTCTCTCCTTCAAGCCCGCTGACCTCCTGATACTGCAATCAGCCTTTCTTTTCATATAAATCCACACCTCTTTTCACTGACAATCCTGTTAGAAAAACAAGCCACGGTGATCTAAACCTGAAATGTAGAATTAAGTGATCTCACAGTGACCCTAGAAAATGAAAGTTGTTTATAAACAAGTATGTATGTTCCCATATGACAGAAAACTCAGTTAAGGACCTGCGATCTAACACTCTCATGGGTTTTAGTTGTGAATATTTTTTTATTTATTTGGTGCTGCCCCTCCTCTTGGTTTTTGGTATTTCTCCATTCATGAAATCACCCTTATGCTTTCCTACAAATGCATAGATTTATCTGTATGGAATCATCTGGGAATGCACATGGTAGAATCAGTCACTCACATTTTATTGACAAAATTAAATTCAAAAACATGTTGCAGCCATTGCTATAATTTATTCAACAATTTTTTTAGAAAATTTTAACATATTATCTCTAATTTGTTTCTAAGCAGGAATTATTAGCTTCATTTTTCAGTTGAAAAATCTCTAAATTTCAGTTTCTTAAAATGGGGTAATGTCATCTCTTAGCTCGCAAAGAGACAGAATAGCCTGCCCTGTGATGCTCAGCCACTAAGCGGTAGAGATTCACGGGCAGCTTTCTCCATTCCCGAGCATAGGCCCTTTCCAAGGTCAAGATGTCTTTCACTGACAGCTAGCTGACTTATATGCTTACTATAAATAAACACAATAAAATCTAAAACATTTGCCACTTTTTATTTTGCTAAAACTATAAAATATAAAATAGGATCAGTGTCTATATTTTTTAGACATTCTAGTCCATCTTAATATACATTTTTTTTTCAGAGCACCGGAAGTATATACAAATAGAAAAGTCTTGGGCTTTGGAGTAAGAAAAATCTAGAATCTAATTCTAGCCCCAAAACTTACTGGTTCTGCAGCCTCTGACTAGATCTCAACCTATATCACCATTAATTTTTTCACCTGGAAAACAGAAATCAGATTTATGGGGAGATTAAGGATTAAATGAGATAAAAATTGGGGGTTGGTCCTCATTCCGCAAGGTACCGCCACCCTCTGATCCTATTATCAGCTTTCTTCATTTCACAAAAATCAAAGTATCTTTGCACTGTCATCTGCTTCTAAAAAGTGCACATAACAGTGAGGGTTGGGGGCTGGAGTGGTAACTCAGCAATTATGGCACCTTCCTGGCATGTGTGAGGACATGGGTTTCAACCCTAGCACCACATATGCAATGATGTGTTGGAGCAACAAAAAAAATCACATGGAAAACTAAATAAGATTCTTTCTCTCTCTCTTAACAAAAAAATAAAGAGCTAAAAAAAACCAGGAAGTATTACTAGCAACTCAAGTAAAGTAAGTCTCTAATAAACTATTACAATCCTTACTGTCATTAACATCACTGCTAGTATAGGAAAGGTCTTACATACATCTATATTTTTCCTCTAAGAGACCCTTGGAGAGAGACATCAATCCAATCTTCAGACTCTGCACTCTAATTTTTCCAGTCCGACCCCTGAAATTATAAGAATTTAAAACTGTATAAGTATGTTAATTATTCCTGAATATCTGTTTTCTAGAGTAAATCATTAAAAAATGATTATACCTTAAAAAGTCAACTTTTCTATTCACTTTTAACAATTAATATTAAACACATACCCTAAGATCATGACAAATTTTAACAACTTGAAGTCATTTTACACACAACAAATGAACTGGGAAGAACAGATTAAAGCAAAACGGAAATGATAATTACAAAGCTGAAAAGATTTCATTTTTAAAATACTATGGACTAAACTTTGCTAATTACAAATGCAAGAATCAACATAGACAACTAAAGCTACATGATACGCAAGTGACAAGGACTGCCAATCTATCTAAAAACAAACTTGAGGGAACGGACTAGAAAATCAGCCATGTACTAAGAACTTAGAACGTGCTGAATACTTTAAAGCTTGCTGTCTTCATGTACTTTGGTCTCTTTCAGTGACAACTTTATAAATTACTATTGGAATTTTAATAGTCAATGATCTTAAACATGCAGGTGTGAAATCTTTAAAGCTTGCTGTCTTCATGTACTTTGGTCTCTTTCAGTGACAACTTTATAAATTACTATTGGAATTTTAATAGTCAATGATCTTAAACATGCAGGTGTGAAATCTGTATTTGGGAAACTATCCAATTATAATTAAAAACAGAATGCATTAACTAATCAAAGGTAGGAAATAATTTCACAGTATGCCAATAAGAAACCATTTCAATTTCATTTATAAGTTGACTAGGAGAGAAATTTTACCCTTAAAAGCAGAGTACTGTCTTTATTCTTATACTTACCAAACAATTACTAAGATACCAACTAAATGTTGGTTACAATATCAGATGCTGGGGATGGGAAAAGAACCACAAAAATTACTAAGATAATCCTTCTAATGGAATAACACAGCCCACAAAGAAACTTTTATTGCTGTTTATTATTTCAGATTTGGAATCAATTTTCAGATTTTTCTTGTTCATTTTCTTATATTTTCAGTGCATAAGTATAAGACATTTAAAACTTGTAACCAAATGCTTACATAATTATATGAATATATAAGATTTACTAATTCTTGATATTTTAAAAATAGATAAATACTTGTAATTTTAAATAATCTTACTGCTAAATTAAACTTATATCTTGGTTTTATTGTTTGTTTAATTCTGATTTTTGTTTATGTGGTACCAGGAATTGAACCTAAGGGTTTTGTGTATGCTAGCCAAGTGATCTACCACTGAGCTACATTACTAGACCTTTTAATTTTGTTTTTGAGTCAAAGTCTCATTAAATTTCCCACACTGGCCTTAAACTCATGATCCTCCTGCCTCAGCCACTTCAGTAGTTGGAACTACAGGCATGTGCCACCCTGGCTGGCTTTATTGGTATTTTTACAAGTAATATCAGTTGATATTTCCCCACTCTCAAAATATAAATACCCAAGTAAGTTTCTGTATACATACCATGACACAAAGTACAAAGTAAATTTAAAAAGGAAAGCCATGTTTAGAGATTGGTGAAATGCACTTTCAAAACAGTCCCTCAAAAGCCTAGGATTTATAATTATATTGTCATATCAATAATTTTATTGAATCCTAATATGTATATATACCACATTCAGAATTGACCTATGAAATAATACTTAAATGCATAGATAAATATAGCCCTTATAAGTGGAATTTCTAAATTAAAATACTCATTCCAGTGTGCCATAATTAAAAAGAAATTCCAGTTTCAAATTAACTTCTAAACTGAGTCATGCTAAAAATTGTGTTTCTACTTAATATTTTTTAGGTGCTTCACAAATTATCACATGAAATAGATAATGTGTTTTCTTCCTCTGAAAAATCACAAAATTTTTATTCTTTTACAACAGACAAAAGACTTGCAGAAAGTAACAGCTATAGAATGTCTAGAAGAACATGAATGTGGCTAAAAACAAAACAGTCTCTTAAGGGAAAAATGATCAAAATGATATGCTTTAGAGTGTGGCCTCTGGTCTATCATGACAAGAGAGGAACTTTATTAGGAAGACTAGTGAAAATGTCGATCATTCGTTCATCCACCACCAACAGTTACAGAGGCTTACTTTGATCCTGAAAGAAACACAGAAGACCTGATTCCTCCCTGTGATAGGCTCACACACTAGCAAGGAAGGTAAGACAAGAAAACGCATAGAGAATGTGGGAGGCCAGCTGTCACATATGGGAATACAGACTTCAGGTACAAGACCACTGTGGCTGACCAGTCATCAGTCCCACAACCTCTGATAGAGAAAGTAAGTCTAAAACCAGACAGGGAAGGTAGGCCATGGCTGGACGGTTTCAATTAGCACAAAGCAGAGCACAGCCGGAAAAGCCTGAGCAAGGGGACAGAGGCAGGAGTGTGGCAGTCCAGCTGTGTGGCAAGGACTTAGAGGCCAATTAGCTGACCAAGTTGCACAGGTTGTACGGGGCCACAGGATAAAGGGCTTTGAGGTCAAATATCTAAATTTGAGAGACAATAGGGAGCCAAATAAAATTTATGAATGAGTCACATAGCCCAATATTTAAGTATTTAGTTCCTCTTGGTGGTTTGAATAAGTAACTCCTGAAATTAGTTTAACTGGAAAGTACAATTAAAATTATATTCATATTGGAACAGTGGGGAAGCAATGACTTGACACTGTCCAAAAGGGGCTAATCTTCTCTATCAAGAAAAAAATATTTAAACCAAGGGTTCCAGACTATTGCTTTAAATCATGATTTAAATGTTTCTGATTTCCATTAAATCTAGAAGGAAGATAGTTAAATTAAAACTTTTTAACATGGGAAGACAAAGACTGAGTACAACCATGAATTCATAAATGGAATCAATTTTATCTTTATAGCTTATGAAGTCCTTTTTACATGTATTGGTTCATTTGCCCTTCACAGTCACCTCTTATAGTAAGCTGAGCAGATTTTTTCTCAAATTTTCAGATGACAAATTGAGATACCAAAGTTAACTGGCTGCCAAATCACATAGCAACGAGAAGCAAAGATCTGAATTTTTGTCATCTACAACAGATGAACATGGATTTTTTTCTCATAAAATTCAGAATATTAGGAGGAGCTGGGTATATATGAAAGCTTGAAAGGCACAGTTTATTCAAAATACTTTATAAAGCAATATTCTTCCTAGATATGGTAATATGGTAAGAATAATCAACTGGTTACCAAAAATATCTGAATATCAGATCCATAACTACCATTAATATGTAATAGGCAGCTGTGGATAAGTGATCTCATATCAGATTTTAAATCAGTAAAATGAAGAGGGATGAATCTAAGATTCTCAAAGTTATTGTACTTAGAGGATTCTATCTACTATTTTTATATCACTCCTTACTTCAACAGTCAATTGAAGCCAAAAGCGCCTTTCCTGGTTGCATGATACGTCACAAAATAAGTCAGTCAAAAATATATGATTAATGCTATAGTTTACATCTGGAATGTCCCCCAAAGTCCCCTGTGTTAGTGGCTTGATTCCCAGAGTGGTGCTACTGGGAGGTGGTGTAAACCTTCAGTTGGGCCTACTGGCAGGTCCTCTTGGTTACTGTGGCATGCTCTTAAAGGGGACTATGGGAACTGGTCTTTTCTTCGTTCATTGCCTTCTCTGCAATGAAATGAGCAATTTTACTCCACCACATACTCCCACCACAATCTGCTGCCTTACTCAAAGCGGTGGGGCCACTGATCATGGATTGACGGTTCCTTTGAACCTTTGTTCTGTATGAGTTGATTGTCTCAAGTATTTGTTATAGTGATGGAAATCCATCTAACACAATGAATGAAAATCAAACTGAATGAAGGTATCACATCTAAGGGAGTAGATCATCGATTCCATTAGATGCTTCCAGAGAACTATGGCTGGAAAAAAAGTTATTAATTATGGTATAGACAAATGAATAAGTCACAGTTAGTAGAGCAACTTGGGCAATTATGAACATGTGAGATTACCATCAAAAAAGTAACTTTTTTCCTTAGGTTAATAATCCGTGTTTACTCCTCTCTAAAAAAGAAAGGTAGAAAATGGGCACCATCTGGCCCTACCTTTCTTTGGCACGGAAGGGAAATAAGGTTCTGCAGATATTTTTTACCCTTTAAAATGATAAATGAGAAACTTTAAGATACTATCCTAAATAAAAAAATCAGCACTTTAGTATTTCCATGTGTCCACATTTGATGGTGGGAGGTGGAACTCTGCCAGCATTTAACTCCCTAGAATATGAATCACAACATTTTACACACTGGTTCCAGATAAGTGGCACTATTCCCTTGGGCTGTCCAGTGAAAACAGCATGTGTGTGTGGGTTGAGCTGTGTTCCTGTAAGATTCATATGCTCCAGTCCCAAGTCCCAGGACCTCAGCAGGTACCTACACTTGGAGATAAGGTCTTTAAAAGATGTAATTAATTAAAATGAGGGTGGGTCCTCACCCCACATGACTGGAATGCCAATAGGAAGAGATGAGCAGATGGACAACACAGAAGAGAGCCTGAGTTGACAAGCCCAGGGGAGAACGCTCGGGGTCCGTGGGGGCAGCTCTGCTGTCTCCTTGATCTCAGACTCCCAGCCTCTAGAACTGGGAGGAAATACACTTCTGCCATTCAAGCTGCGCAGCCTGTTCTACTCTGTGATGACAGCAGGGTCAGGTGCTGCATACACAGCTGATTCCCAGTGCTGGCTCCAGTGCCACAGGTCCTGAGGGTTGGGTTTGCTTTGTCTTTTGGTTCTTTTATCTTATGTTTTCTCTAACACAAACTTTTCTCTCTCTGGGAAAAGACAAGAGAGAGAGTGCATGCACAAGAGAGGAAGGAAAGAAGGAAGAAAAGAAAGGAAAGGAAAGGAAAGGAAAAGAGGGAGGGAAAGAGAAAGAAAGCTAATATAGTGTGTCAGATCCACAGATAATGCTGAGGGAAAGTTTTAATTTCTTCTCCAGTTCTTCCTTAAAATGTGACTCAAGATGTACACTGTCACCATGTTTCATAGGGCTGAAGGAAGTTCCTAAGTATTCTATGAATTTAGGATTGTTCTGGGAATGTAAAATTAAGTATAGGCTTGAGCGGTTGAAATACCTAATTGACAGGCTATTTTAGTGAATTTACTACAGAGAATGTCTTGAGGATTTTTAAAAAATTGATGAGCAAATTAAGGATGGGTTAATGCTAATGGAAATATTTTACCCTAGGAGAATCAAAGATTTGCATTAAAATGAAATGTATTCATAGATATCAGACAGGGATGTAGTAAATCCCGTATTCATTATGGTAACTGAGACTCATGCTTCAGTGAGTTTCATAAGAGCCCTTAAGCACACAATGGGTATTTTATTATTTCGAAAAAGACTTTATGATATTTGGGAACATTGAAAGACAAAAGGTTTTTCTAATAAAAATAAAATTTTAGATAAATCATTTGAGAAACTGTCACCACCATTTCTTACATGGAATCAATCAGCTGCTAAACAAGTAATGAATGATATTTTTTTTCTCTCCAAATAAAAGGCTGAGAAACACAAATTTTCATATATCTAGTTAAAAGGCAATAATTTTTAGATTCTGAGCATACTTTAACCCCCCACTAGAAGAATGAATCATTCCTAATGTGTTTCAGAAATGTCAGCCCCTAGCAAGTCTTTCTAGAACTGATTAGCTCACAAATTCGCCATCATAATCACAAGGGCCAAATTAATGGCAGATGAGTTATGCTGGAAGTTGAGAGTGCTCTTTATGTAACAGTGAGTACCTAATTAAACTACAGATACAGAGTGTCCTGTAGCATACATTATTAAAACACCACATATACCACCCTGGCAATGAATAAAATAATATCAAAAGACAATTTAAGTCCCATGCATTGCCATTCAAATTGCTGTTAAGCCATCACAAAAAGACTGAAGAACAGATTAGTATGACCTAATAAATTATTTTAACTCATAACAATAAAGACAAAATTTTTCCTTTTGAAAAATAATAGTATAGGACATTAAGGAAGGAGGAGAAGGAAATCAGACTTAGCTGTATTTGATTTCTCTAGCTTCTTCACAAAGAACACTCCTGATTTGACAGCAAACTGTAAACTGAAGCAAAATCTCCAAACAATAGCTGCAATATTCTTTTCCATTTATTGTTTGCTAAGAGTTCAATGATTTGGAAAGTCATTTATTTTCACAGTTAGAATAAATATTTCCACTGGGACCAATGAGTGCTATCAAAGTCCTTTGCAAAAAATTGATGTCTTTTAAAAAAAGTTTCAAAATTAGACATTTTCTATTATCAACATATCAACATATTTAATCCAATGATTTAAATTTAATAGAAGAAAAAAAATCCTCCAGAAACTCACGTGTCATACACATTGAGCAACCAGTTGAGACACATATCCACACAGAGCGGCACGTTGACCAGGTCCCGATGCATTTGTTCAAGTCCGTCGTACGTTGTTGTCAGACAGTTGATGACATCTGGGACACTGAGGAGCTGGTCGTTTTGATTCAGCTTGTGTTGTTTGAAAACTTCATTTGTTGTACTCAACTCTAAGAGATCCACTAATCAGGTGAGAGAAAGATTATGCCCAGTCATTGCCCTGCATGGGAACACTGAACAAAGCACTTCTAGTCTCGGACTTGGCTTGACTCTTCAATTTAAGAGATAAAGAAATAAGCATTTCCATTCTTTCATTTCTAACCTCTTCTTTTAGCAACATTTCCATGCTTCTGAGTGTCAACTGTGTAGTTTTTCAGTCTTTTGCCTATTTTTTTTTTCATTTTGGAATATCAACTTTTCCTACTTTCCTTTCCTGGCTTCCCCCTCTCTAGGCTCTTTCTGTTTTTAAATATAGAAAGACATAAATCTCTAAGTCTATTCCAAATGTTAGAACATCTCAAATATTCCATTGCTCTCCCTCACCTTCACTCCTGAAGAGAGCCTGTCCCCTGCCTTCCCATTCATCCTTTTGTTCCTAATTATTTCATGTTTTCTACATTTAAACTGACACATAGGAACAAAAACTTGTACATATTAATGCAGATGGGGTACAATATGATGATTTCATACATGAATACATTATGCAATGCAATTCCTCAAACACTGATCCCTTAATGGTAAAACATTTACACTCCCTTCATCTAGATTTTTTAAATATACAGTACATTATTACTATGTAGAATCACCTTACTGTGCAAGAGCACACCAGAACCTCTTGCTCTTACCTAACTATGGCTAAGTATCCACTGTGCAACCATCTTTTATAACTGTCAGACTAATGGTCCTGAAACAGACATACAGGGTTCACCAGTGAGGCTCGGTTAAAGAAGCAGGTTCTGTAGGAATGTGAGAGTTTTCCATTGCCTCCTGAATCAAGCCTGATAAGTGTGCCTGTCACAATGTAGCCCAATTCTAGTTTACATCCCATGATGCTCTGGCACTTGACAATCTGTAGCCAAGGAGGATTTGTAGAGGCACTCAGGAAACACTGTTCTTCATGAATTTACTTGCTCCCACCCTTCTCCTCCATGTATGAAACATCGACACTGAGCAAGGTTGGTGCTAGAGTGTATAGAGTATACAAGAGCCCCTGAAACCCAAAGGCACCCCAACAACTTTACTAAAAATACAAGTAAAAGTGACCCAAAAGAAGAACATACAAACCTCTATGAGAGCTAATATATGATGAGCATTCCTTATCAGAAATGCTTGGAACCAAAAGGATTTTGGATTTTGTTTTGAATTTCATAATATTTGCATGCACATAATGAAGTATCAAGTCTAAACACAAAATTTGTTTCATGAACATCTTGCATAAATAGCCTGCAGGTAATTTATACAAGTTTTTAGTGTACCTGCATTTTGACTGTGATATATCACAAAAGGTCAGGCATGGAGCTGTCCGCCAATGCCTCCAAGTGAGTGCTCCAAGAATTTCAGATTTTGGATTCCAAGTTTTTGTATCAGGGATGATTAGGGGGGAAACAACAGAAAAAGGCTCCCCCAGCAAGGTGGGATTTGAAACGGGCACTGAAAAGCAGATAATACAGAAGAGATCCATGGGAAGCAAAGAAAGAGTGCCAGGAGGGCAGAATTGACTGAGAATGGAAAAGAACTCAAGCAAGCCTGGGAGGCCCCAAGGAATGGCGGTTGCAGTGTGCGCACGTGGCATAGGGGTACGTGTGGTCATGGTGAGGTGAGCAGGCACAGCTCCACGCCCGGCACACGCTGCCACAAAAGCCAAGAGGAGAAGTTCAGAGGAAAAACAGAAAATCTTCTCAGTTTTGAAAAACAACTTTGATACATTCATCGGCTGAGAACAAGAAAACAAAGCAGATTTTCAGGCTGCCTCATACGTATAGTTACTGAGCAGCAATGACCCTTCCAAATCTAAACATACAGGCATGGGACATTACAGAATCCACATTAGCTTAAGGTCTGCTTTTGATAATTACTGTTCTCTAAGAATTCATCCACGATCCCCACATTGTACTTTTTATAATAAAAAATGTAAGCTCAGTGGAACATTTAAAAAACGTATAACCAACTACTAATTCCTTTTTGCCTGATGCTAAAACTGTTCCCTAAAAACTATGACATATTTTGAGAAATTAACCAAAATTAACCAAAATGAACAAATAGCTGACCCTGTATTTATCAATTTCTAACTATTGAATAACAACAATTTTGATTTTAAGAGACATTTATGAAATATGTCCATACTAGTTGATTAAAAACCATAGAATTATTTATTTTCTAAACCTATCTACAATGGGAAAGAATTGCTTTCAAATTGTAAAGATTACAACAATCTCTGAAACAACTCAATGGGAGGAAGTTCTTTTTTTTTTTTTTTTTTTAAAGACAGACACCCAAACATAAAATATACAAGTCTGGACAGCAGTCCAATCCACTTCCTTCAGTCTTCACGTGTGTCATTGGTAAACTGATTATAGAAATAGCCTGTGTGAGCTTCACATGAGTTAGAGATGATATCATGAAAAAAAAAAAAACTAAGAACGATCTGGAATTTTCATGGTCATTTTATCCCATTTCTTGGCATTATAGATTGTTTTCAATTATAAACCTCTGGCTAGTAGTAGCAAAATTCATTTTCCACAATGCCTGACAAAGGAAGTGCTTAACAAAGGACAGTAGCTACAGATCTTCAATGCCCCACAGATACAAAGAAATACATTCAAATGCTGCCAAATGCTGTTCTAAGTTTTCTAAATTCCAACACTAATTATGCCAGCAACACTGCATTCCTTGGAGCCCTACATGGCATAAAGTGAAAACAAACAAAATTTCAAAAAGACCATTTCCTGGATCAAGCTGTCCTTCGCTTCTTTCAGAAAAGTCTCCCTTGTTGTGCACTGTGCACTAGTGACGGTAAGTTGCCACATCCCATACACCATCATGTCTTCAATTTTCAGCGATTTCCTCTGACACTCTGCCTCTGCGCCTAAGCCAAGAATACATCTTCCTGAAGGGTATCACATGTAGGTACCTTTAAAGAGCGGATACATTTAAATCACAGAAAACTGAGTTTCTCTTTTCAAAGGGAAACAAATGACAGCTCAGTCATGTGCTACATGAAGCAAACAGCAGAATCATATTCTAACCAACTTTCCTTAATCGCACATATTGGGGCATGGGGGATCAAATGGAGATGCATCTTCATTCTATTTTGCCAAAAAAATGAACACTGTTTAGCACCCGACCTTGGGCTTGTTCTTCTCCAGGTCTCAAGTGGTGTGCCTGTTCCTTCTTAGCACTTTCCTACATGCTCTTCCAGGAAAAACCAGAAATATAGCACGTACTCAAGGTTTCACGGCCCTTTACTCTAAGCCTCATGCCTCAATCTCTGCATGACTTCAGTATGACTTTTCTCCAGATGATTCCAGATTCCCTTTTCTTCATATTTTCCCACCTGAACACCAGACCCATGCTCCTGTTCCTGGATCCCCTACAAGAACTTGCTATTCTTTTTCAGGAACCTTTACCTTAATGCATTCCAAGGAAAGATGCTGCTGCTTCTTACAATGAAATCCAGTCTGCAAATCTTGAGATTTCATCCTTCCCTTCTACCATCACCAGCCAGCTCAGCCTGGATCAGTTTTCTCCCAAACCATGTACTTATCATCTCTTCCTTCTGCCCTTCCATCTGTCTTACATATTTTCTAAATCTTACATCCCCCTCTTGGCCCTATCTCCAAACTCACACAAAACAGGAAATGATTATATAGTTCCACACTCTGTAAAGAAAAATATCCAAACATTAAATATGATGCTATAAAAACTACAGGAACAAAAACGTAAAGGAATCGGAAAATGTTTCAGGACAGAAATGACATCTGAATTGAATGAAAGGAAATTTCTGGACACTGGACAAATAGTTATGCTACTCCATTCTGACCCCATTACTTAATGCTTTCCCATCTGTAAACCTTCTGATTTCTTATACATAAAACTCTCTCCCTTTTTATTCCTGGCTAGAAGCCACATCCCTAAATCCTGTGTGTATTACTCAAGGAAAATGGGCTTCTTCATGATAAAGGAACCAGTTCTTTCTTCATACAGCATTTCTCTTCATTTCCCTACTACCCTTTGCTCCTAAAAAGTGTGTATATCAAAATGCATAAGAACATATATATATATACATATATATAGTGCATGTGTGTGTGTGTATATATATAGTTTGAAGAAAAATCACTTAAGTACTCATAATCCATCTCACTGCTAAAGAAACAGAATATTACCAACATCATAGAAGCCTCTCAGAAATCCTAATTTTGCTCCCTTAAAATCACAGGGTAACTCAATCTATTTCACTTTCAGTTCTTCAATGTATATATATGTCCCTGAACATTGCAAAACATAGTTCTACATGGTTTTGAACGATATCTAAATGGAACTCAATTCTAAATTTCTTCTGCCATTTGACTTTTTCCATCTGACTTTATAGTTCCAATATTCACCATGTGGATCGCTAGGTTCACTCATTTTTGCTGCTGTATAACAACACATTTATGAATATGTAAAGATAAAACAAATTTTACTATTAAAAAGTTCCACAATACATAGGAGTCTGGTGATGGGGAAGATGGGGGAACCATTCCAGAAGCCGATGTTATTCCTACACTAGATACCCATTTAACATATGAGTTCTTCTGGGGGGAACTGCAATAGATGAAACCCATAGTAGCTTATCTATGTGTTAGCATTACCCCTGGTTATCAAAGTTTATACACATTGATTGCTACAGTTTTGACAATGTTTCCCCCTCATCTGTATCCTGTATCGCAATATACTTCTAATAAATGTGGAAAAAAAAATAAAAGTAAAAAAAAGTTCCACAATAAATCTTGTGCATGTGTTCTGGTGCATTCCTACACAATATCCATATTCAAATCATTCAGGGCTGGAGTGGTGGCTTGTATTTTGCCTGGCATGTGCAAGGACCTGAGTTGAAACCCCAACACCATGTATACAACTAAATGTTGGAGAAACGAAGGCCAGATGTAAAAATAAATACAATTGATTCCCTCTTTCTCTCTCTCTCTGCTAAAAAAAAAAAAAAAAAAAAAAAAATCAGATCATTCCCTCAGTATCTCCTGAGTGACCCCTGCTGTTGACCAAAAATTATATGAAGCTCTAAGTAAAGAAGCACATAGACTCATCCCTCTCATAAAAGTTTCATTCATTTGGAAACTCAGACAACAAATGAGTACAATAAACAGTACGACTCTTTGCCTTAGTGCCTGAGCCAAGCACCATGAAAGCAGCATGTGAGGAAGAAGAGATCGGATGAACTGGAGAAGCAGGATGAGTAAGGGAGATGCAACGGAGAGCCAGATTCAAATACAAACGGCAGGGCTGGAGTGGAGGCTCAGTGGTTACAGCACTTGCTTGGCATGCATGAGCACGCAGGTTAGAGATATATAAACTGAGAGCCAAAGGAAGAGAACACAGCAGCCCTGGGGAGAACACAGGCATGAAGGGCTGGGAACAGAGCATTTCACGCAGGAGGAACAGTCTAGTATTTCAGTGAGCAACCAGACCTAATGAGAGTCCACAAAGGAGCAATGTGAAGGAGATGGACCCAGAGACAAACCCATTCCATTCTAAGGACAAGAGGAATCTGTTGAACACAGGGGCATAGTGCCCATTCTCTGAATGTGAGCTAAATGTGAGAACCCAGTCTCTACCTTGTTTCACTCCTACACAATCTGAGAGCCCAACAAGCCAGAGAGCAATGGTAGAACAGCCGCAGTATGCTCCCGCCTTAGGGCATTGTGCTGGGTGGGGATCAGCACATGAGCTGACCCTGACCTTCAGCAGATCTTGGTGGGATAGGGCAACCCCCCCCCCCAACCTTGATGCTATCACAAACGGCAAGCATATGTCACTCAGGTGAGAAACAGTCATTACTGGCAATCATAAAGCACTGGGAAAATCAGAAGCAGGTGGGATTAGCTTGTAAATGTTTCTGAAAGGAGTAAATTTTTAACAGTATTTTGGAGGAAGAAAGCATTATAGACCATTTCTGAGGAGTGGTCAGGACATTTTGAGCAAACAGAGAGGATGGGAGAGGAAAGGGAAGATTAATCATAAACAGGCAAGTGGCACACAGGCCCCAGGCTGGAACCCCATGGAAACCAGAGGTGGGGGTTATAAGCCTGCCCCCTGGAATATGTAAGATCCCACACAATCCAGCACCCTGCTCTCCATGCGTTACCCAATGTCCTTTAGTTAAGAAGTTGGAGTGGGTGCTCTCCTGTACCTCTTAGAAAATGAGCTAAAGGAGGGAGCTTTCCTTTGGGGGTCAGAAGAACCAAAAGGAGCAGACAGCAAATGTGTTAACAAGCTTATCCACCCAGAAGTATTACTGAAAACTGGGACCCGTGTTCATGATGACACAAAGCAGTATTCTGTCCATGGAGATTAGTGGCTGAGTCATCTGACCTCAATTCATAGCTCATGAGGCCAGAGGAGTCCTTCCAGACCTGTCAGTTGGATGCAGGACACATGGCTGAGTCTCTTTCAAACCCACTGTCACTACAGACTTAGCCTGAACACCCTTTCTGCGTGTCTGTAATATCAGTTGATGTAGCGCTCCCTCCCCTTTTTTTTTCTGTTTTGTTTTGTTCACACTGGTCATTTGGCCACAACAAGTCAAAGTCACCTCATTTTCCTTTCCCTGACTGATCAACAATTTTCTCAGTCCTTTTGCTTTCTCTCTGCACTGCTGTTTTCTCTGAATGATTCTATATCTCTCTAAACTCTCATGTAGGCAGCTTAAATTGCTAATTTCTATTGACTTTTACGGAGTAAATTTTTCAACCCTAACATATCATCTTTCTAAGGGTAATTTTAAAGCTTCACTGAGCCGCCTAGACATGTAACAACTATTAACAAAAGATGGCAAACAAGAGCATATGAAACTTTGCAAATTACCTTATCTTGAAAGTGTAGGCAAACATTACTTTCCATTGTAACTGACAAGGTCTAAATGTTCCTGGATAAAGTCAATAATTAAAACTGCAACCATAAATAGCTTAAATCTATACTTCATCACAAGCACTCCTATTTCTATTTAATTTTATGTTATTTCAGAGAAAAATAACCTTTTTGCAAAACTATCCGAGAACACTACTTTAAACACCACCTCCACCAGGAAAATCCATTGATAATACTAAAGATCCCAAGACATATTAAAGAAGAAAATAGAGACTTTTCTCTAATTTGCTAAGGTGCCAGTTCACATTTGGATCAGAAATGTGATTGTTTAATGTTTCTTTATTATATGATTGCTTTGGGACAAACCGTTTGGAACCCTATGCTTCCAAATGGATACAGAGTATCAAAAAGGCAATGACCTGCTACTTTGATTCCTGGATTCAATTCTTTTAAATTGGATGGCAGCATAATTTTTGAAAAGCTTTTTATGTTACTCCTGTGTTTTGGTTAATTCTGTTCTCCAACTGCGAGTGGCATATGTTCACTTGTGTTACTCCTGCTTGCTGTTGGGGCACTTATAGAAATACAGCCAAATCCTTGAGCGAGGTGCACTGAAAATTAGAGTAACTCTGCAAACACATCAGCCTTTCTGTGTATCTTTGTCAGAGGAGGGGAATCCAAAGAACAGAGTGAGGAACTCTCCTAGAATAACTCACAACATAGTGCTTTTTGCAGTCTTCGGATCTTGATCGCGGTACGGTAGGCAGAGAAACGCACATTATTCAGGTCAGCTGAAATGGAAGAATGAACAGTTTAAAGGCATGCTTATTATTTAACTTTCAGTGAATGCCAAAAATGTATTGGATTACTCAGGATGATGGGAAACATTATGTCTGTATGCAATAAAAATTTCACATCCATTTATGAAAATAATTAAACAATGGTTAGCACCCCATGGAGACACATCTCAAAGCAGTGCTATGCAGAGAACTCTAAAGTGTGGTGCTCTGGCATGCTGAGTTTTTCAACTGGGGATGATTAGAAGGTCCCCATAAGTGAGGACTTTCTGACCTTCTCCATTCCTCCAGACTCCCACTCCTCTTTATCTCCTGAAGCAAGTCACAAAATGCAGAATTCCTATTCCTCTGGCAACCCAGGGAAACTAGAAATCCTTTTTCCAAAGCAAGGCATAAAACCTAGCAAAGTTACTCTCTGATCTTCTCCCTTCTCCCTTGAAGACCCTCATATAAAGGCCCTGACCTACACCTGGAAGGCAAGAATGCCACAGAAGCCAAGAAGAACCTGCACAGAGGCTCCCAAGCTACTCTCTCGTCTATTACCATCAGGTTGGATCCTTTTCTCTAATTCCTCTTATATGTAGCTGTCCATTCTTCATCAAACCTATGCATAAAAACAGAACATTTTCCCAGACTCCTTGGGTCTTCATTTCTCAAGATTCCTGTGTTAGGTAAAACTTTGTGTACTGAACCTGGCTGTGTTACAGGAGGGTCAACACGCCCCTTACAATGGATGAGCTAACAGATCACATCTTTCTGGCTCTACATAGGAACAAAAGGAAGGCAGGAAAAGGAAGCCCAGTGACTATTATGACCTAATAAATTCCTTCTCTCCAGCTCCACGGGGTTCTCCTACAGGAGCATTGGCCCCAAGGACAATTGATTTTCTCTCTATCAAGCTGTCCATCTCACTACTTACAAAGCTGATCTATTCTTCACTTTCTGTCCTGATCCATTTGCTTCTTCTGCCCTTTTATGGATTTGGTTGAAATGATCCTATAATCAATATTCACATCTTTGAAAGCAGAGGCTACTGCAATTTCTTCTTCTGTCCCCTGAAGACAGAGTATCAGACACTAGCAGAGTTAGAGGAAAACTCAGATAGCATCAAAATGTGCCCTGTCTTCCAAACTAAGCAAACCAGTGGCTTTTCTCATGCCTGCCTGTCTTTTGCACCCACCTTTCCTATCAAATGGAAGCTGGAACAGGAAGCGAATGTTTAGAGAGATGTATATGTACTTTCTTATGCAGGAGTGGGAGGATGGGGATGCTGCTCTCTCTCTCCAGCATCACCTTAGTCACCCAAAGAGAAAACTTTAAAAATCACTGGACCAACTTGAAAGAAGTAGGACAAGTGATCAAATGAAAGTCACAGTGATCAGAAATAAAAGCAAGAGCAGACATAATTTTCATCTAATGTGTTTTCTTCTATTTTTACATTAGAATGAATTTAGCTTTTTATGAAATTGGGTAAGCTAATTTGATAAAATTTCCTAAAAAAAAAAAAAAAGAGAGAGAGAGAGCGCTAATAACAAATTTTAAGTGGTAGATTGGAAGTTCTATTACTATTATTATTATTTTGTATGCAAAGCCAAAATTTAAGATGACCCAATATGAGGGAGGTAAAACTTATAATTACATTGCTCCTGGCAAATGTATTCTTTTTGGTTTGTTCTCTTCCAAATAACATGCTTTCTTATGAAGAAAGCCAATACCTGTTTACTGCACTGCCTTTAGACGTTTGATTTTTTTTTTTTTTTAATACTGTGGATTAAACCCAGGGCCCTCTACCATTCAGCTCCATTCTGAGTCCTTGTTGTTTTTTGTTTTAAGGCAGGATCTCTCTTAAGTAGCCCAAGATGACTTCAAACTTGTGATCCTCCTGCCCCAGCCTCCAAAATTTGCTGTGATAACAGACATGTGCTGTTTGGCCACTGAACTGCTTCTGAATGCCAATGACATGATTCGTACCATGTAATATGCCATGTAAGGAAAACCAGTGACTGGTTTCCTTTGAAGAATACAAAGTTCTCAGCTGTTCAGGTTAATTCATTAGTATTAAATAAAACAATACTAACCAAGGGATTGAAAGAGTTCAGTCATTTTAGGATGATCCCAACAGGTCGTCTGTGTTTGATGGCTGGGGGGAAAAAAGACAAAATTCCCAAAAGAAACAAAAGACAACAAAATATGATCCATAAATAAAATATGCAAACAATGTTTTCCAATTTTTTTAAAATATGCAAAATTATTTCCAGTGTGATTCACTCAGAAACTTGAAGCCCAATTATTACTTAATAATGGAAACATCAATAATAAATTTTACTTGTGCAACTACATTCCAAATAGACATATGAAAAAAATGTGCTTTACCTACTTCAAAAAGAAGTACAACTAAATATTAAATCCTAGATATAAAGAATGACTATCACAAATCCTTTGGCCCCAGGCTCAATGTGGCCAAATCCACCCAGACTCTAGGATAATTCCACTCCAGTTAAGCAGTTATAGATTCTTGTTCAGAACAAATCCTTTGACAGTAGAAGTGCTGGAATGTGTCGCTGCACTTTGGAAGTCTCCATTGAATTTCTAAAAACTGGAGAAATGAACAACTTAAGTCTGAATAGCACTTCCTCTCGGTCTACCCAGGATCCCTGCACTTCAACCCTGGGTCTCTCCTTCCTCAAAGTGAATTTGCTCTTTCTCCTCTTGCTAGGATTCTGGATTCCCCACACTCCTTAGCATGATGACTCTTTTTCTTTTTTCTTTCTTTTTTTTTTTTTACTCTATTCCCCTCTCAGCTTCTCTCAGTAACCAGTATCATTCTTTTTCTATGTATTGAAACATTTCACTCATGATCCTTAATCTTCACTTTAAAGCAAGTTTTTACTTTCTTATTTCCTGTAAGTTCCAAAATGAATTCATGTTAGTTGGAAGTCCTTAGGGAATAAGATAAGGGTAAAACTGCTAAATATAACTGATATATATTATATATTATATAAATTAGGCCCCTTTGTGCGTGTGTGTGCACGTAAGCATGTGCAAAACAGCTCATAACTTTAATGGGTTAGTGGCCTTGTATTTAAAAATAGCTTACTGTACTTTATCTAGGTCAGAATAGATTAATAACATTTAATATTACTCCAAAGACTTCTTATATGGCACTCAATTCTTATAAAACTGTTTAGTAAGGTAAATGAAATAGCACATTATACAAGAAAGATGTTAAAATACTCATAAAAGCAAATTTAAACAAAAGTATTTGTTTTAAAATGTATATATCAAAAAGTGGAGCATGTTTCTGGGATAAAAACATAATCACTATCATATACCTCACAAGTAACAGAACCCCTAAAGAATTCATAATTTGCTTTGATATATATTTGAAATCAACAATGTAAAATTTCCTGGAAATTCCAAAATCTCAAACAAAATAATATATAATCATTCTGCAATGGAAAGATCCATTTTGGGAAGAGTTGCCACACTCTCCAGCTTCCTTTCTTTGGTTCTTGACTTCAGCACAGAGAAGCAAGCATTTCCGCTTTGCCAGAAGACTGACAATACCTTTTAGAATCTACCTTGCTCTAAAGACCATAGAGCAGGCCTTAAAGCTGTCTGATCTAAATTCTCCTATTTGTAGTGTGTTCAAGAGCTTGGTGGAAATGCAGAATCTCACAAAGAATATCCTCCCTACCATCCACAAGAATTGAAGGGCAAATTTCTAAAAATGCAGTGCAAATCCAATATGTCGTTATGAGCTCCTGGTCTTTGCCTACCAAGATTCAGTTGATTTCTCATCTTCTGTTTTGAGTAATTTCAATCCCCATGGCAACACTACTGTCCAGAGACAGATATCCCACCACAGCAGAACAAACCACAGCTCAAGGACCAAACCAAAGCTGTCACTAGACAGGGTCAGACTATACATAAAAATATAAGGATGCTCTCTATAGAATCACAGATGTGTAGCTTCACCTCCCACAACCCCTGTGGAACCAAGGAGGAAATACTACCACCTGGTCAAAGGAGGCCCCAGGATTCAAGGCCAACACCCCTTGCTAACGTCTGTCTTGAGTAATGCCACTAAGTACTTGGAGTGGAGAGAACACACACATTTGGCAAACAGATGGAGGGAGGGAAAAGGCATCTCCCTTCGTGAATTCAATACCAGTTGATTCATTAGGCAGAGCTGCCAATGCTGAAAATAAATACAGCCTTTGGTTGCAGAAGTAAAACTGCAGCTTACTAAACAACACTGTAAAAAAATTAGTAGTTGCCATTGCCTGTTGGATTTTCTTTCTTTTTTAAGAGGGGAGAGGGGGATTAGAACAAAACCCACAAGGAACCTAAAGGCTCAGCAACTCTTGCCAAAATGCTCGCACTTCTCCCACAGTAGATAACCAAATCAGAATCAAAGTGGCACCCCAACCTCCCAAATAATAACAGTTGAGCTTCCAGCTAATCTTAAATATGAGAGGGGAGTGGGACTTAGTATCGGGCAACTTGATAAACCATCATGTAAAACTGGAATTTCATCATTAAATACCCTTTTATTAAAAGGCAATAGGTACAGGAATTACTCCAAGAACAAAGTGAAAAATTTAAAAATCTAACAAAGCAGCAATTGACAGAGAAGACCAAAATCTCACATGAAACAAACAATAGTGAGAATATGTGACATCTAAGTAGGGTGCCCTGGTCCCCCCACCAGTTTCGCCTTTGTAGGGAAAAACTGTGAATGCCTTGGATAGGAGCAGAAAACTAGCGGGTATCATGTAAAATTGAAACTGTAAACAGAAGCAAATTGATAATAATGCATGGTTTTTGACTATAGAAATGCAAACCGTGCCCCTGGATGCAATCAACTATTGTTCCAAGGATACCCATTACTCTGTCAGCCTTGCATCTTCATGTAAATTCATTCTAGGGTCCCTTATTTGACTATAAAGGTACAATACTTTGTTTCTCTATGGAGCCTGCTATAACTTCTGTTTCTCCTATTAATGAGCTAATTGACACATGCTATTTATATCTTTTATAAATTATAGTTCAACATCATTTATCCTGGGCTGCATATAGGAATTACACATCAGTGTCTTGGTATAATTATTAAGATTGCCCCTCTACACTTAAGTGTCCCAGATGGGATAATACACGCTCCCCACATTTTACAGGTTTCAACAAAATATGATATCAGTAAGATTAATAAATAGTAAATGGCTCAACTTGTTATTATTCAGAGTAATATACTCTGATAAACCATAGAAAGCAAAATATGAATAATATAAGTTAGTATACAAAACACAGAAGACCTGCGTGGCGGCCCTGCCTACTAAACAAGACAATAAACCAACAGAGAAGCCCAGGTACTTCAATCGGGAAGATGCTGATTTCCAGGCAAAAAACTGCTCTGGGAAAGGTAGTTATAAAACCCATTTGTCCTCATTAGACTAGTCTCATTTTTTCCCCAAAAACCTTATAAAATGATCAAAAGGCATCCTGCCTGTCCAAAAATTGACATGTAGCTAAATAAACTTGTTACAATCTACCCAGTTTTACTCTTGAAACTGGATGCTGTGAGATTTGCTAGTTATCATTTCATTTCAATTATAAAGATAAAAGCAATATCAGAGAAAAAAACTAAAGGTGAGTTAATTAAAAATATAAATGTGAGAAAAAGAACAACATATATTGTTCAGGGACAAGAGAATTACAGAAAGAGAAGGAGACTTCCTTGTGTGAAAGTGAAGGGCGGCATGCCAGGACGCAGTGGCCAGTGCCGATTACATAACAGTGCGCTATTCCAGCGCTCCACATACATGTGAGCTGATGTATGTGACAGTACTATCCCCATTCTACAGAGGAAGGAGACTAGGGCAGCGGGCGCTTGGTGCCCATGGTCACACACAAGCAGCAGAAATGGGATTGGAACACAGATGGTCTGATTATAAGCCTGCTCTCTTGAAATGGAAGAATATTTGCAAAATCAAGGTTTAAAAGTATTTTTTGATGAATCTATCCAAAATTGAGTCCACAGTCCATCATTATAATCATTACAAACAACCTCATCTTCTTGCTTCTCTCTCACCCGTGGCAAATCCCAGTCCTGGATCTACTAAATTACTTGCCTTTTCTGAATTTAAGCAGCTGTGGATGAATACAACCAGAGAAAATTACTCAGACCGATTTTACTTTAAATATTTGATTCAAACCTCAAATGTCCAACTTCTGGCAACTGCAATTGCACTACATTCCCTAATAAACTTGCTTTCCTAAACTCCCAGTCATTTCCTACAGCCTTCTCTCCTAAACCAAAAGTAATTTTCCTTCCTGTTTAGTATCAGTTGACCTCATCGCACACTTCATTAAAAAAAACTAAGCCACTAGATTAGGACTCCTTCATCTTCCTGCTACCAAGTCAGTGATCTTCCCTCTACCTGCCAGCTGGTTTTTCTCTCTCCTGTAACTGAGAAAGTATCACCCTCCTACCCATGGCCAATTCTTCCTAATAATTTTTTTTAAAACCTTGTTTAACATCATCAACTTCTCTTTTAGTAAAGCTTTTCTCCACAGAATACAAATTTTATGAAATTGACATCCTTATGCACACAATACACCTCAAATTCACATTTTCCGCTGGCCAGCATTCCTTTAATTTCCATCCCAAACAAAACGAATGAATGAGCTGTGAACTGCACAGACTGCCTCGTGTCCCAGCCACTGATAAATCCACTATATTTGGCCTCCAGCGTTTCTCCTCCCCCCAAACTGGTCCCATCCACATTATCAATGAGCTTCAAGGTGCTGAGTGGAACGGGCAGTCATCAAAAAAGAGGCAAGAAACTTCCTAAGTTGGAGAATGCAGTAGCAAGTGACAGGTGCTATCCAAAAGTAGAAGTCTCCAAAGAAACGAAGCCAACTCTGCTCACTTCCACTTTACCTATGCTAATAAAAGTTCTACCTAGGCATGAAGCAGTATCTTCTGATGAATCAACTTTCCCTTCAAAGAGTGAAAGCAAATTTTGGCAATCTTGTGACAACATTTATCTGAGTCATAGCTTCTTAAAGATCCAAGAGGTGACATAGTTAGATTGGACTTTAACATCCCTCAATGTTTGTTTCACCTCAGACCAGATTATATATAAAAACGCAGTGCCCCCATGGGTAAGGTCAATCCTCACTCAGGATCAAATGCACACCATATTTTTACTTCACACACATTATGATTGTAAAACTACTCCACTCTTAAAAAAAAAAAATCCTCAGCTCTGTCTGTACTCATGCGGGTGTTGAGGGGCTTCTGGGAGGACAGCAGATGGGACAGCTGTGTGGGGAGTGACTTACATGTTCTCAGGTTATAGGCAACTTCTAGAACAACCCGCAAGCACTTCCTAGTGACCAGCACACTTTTAAAGGTAGGAAGGTCCAGATAATAATTTAGAAGACACAGGAGTAAATTTAAGGAAAAATAAGAAAGTTTGAATGTCAACATTTGAAAGGGAAAACAAACTTTGTTCAAAATGCAAATAGAATATATGCTCCAGCCAGGCATGGTAGTGTACGCCTGTAGTCCCAGCACTTGGGAGGCTGAGGTCAAAGGAGTTCTTGAGCCCAGGAGTTCAAGGCCAACCTGGGAAACATAGTGAGACCTTCCCAAAACAGAAGATCCGCTTGATAACAGACACTGTGAAAATATAGCCTCTTCCCTAAAAAATGCCATTAGCTGTTCATGATAATGACGACACACGGCAGGAAAGACCAAAGTATAAAAAAGAATAACTGCAAGTATGTTGGATTTGACTATAAAATGCTCTTGAAATAATTCTACAAGCAGGAATAGGTCCAAAGATACAAGCGTGTACAGGGCTGTAAGAAACAGGCTACAGCTCACACAAAATACTGAAAATCAATATTATAGGCATGGTTGATAGAACATTTGTTACGAAACAATAAGACAAAGGTTTTGGTTTGTGTTTTTATTTTTGTGTGTGTTTGTGTGTGTGTTGTCTTTAGATAAAGTGGTAGAGTTAATTACCAAATTCGATATGCCTAGGTGTGAGGAACAGGTGATGCTTGTCTCAAGGGCACCAGAAGATTGTCTGAAAGTATAAAACATGCTCACATTCAAAAACTAAGGAGAGCCCCTACCTCTGCAGTACTTCTACTCGGGCCTAGACATTATTGGAAACCCTATTTTCTACCCAGCTTCACCACCATTTCCTGATGCTCAAACTGGGAAGACTGAGACCATCCCTCGACGTTTCTGCAGGTCACCTGTGGTTGCCTGGTATGCCCCCACTTTGCCTGACGGTGTGGACACCAGGTTATATTGCCATCAGAACTGAATCTCTCCTTGTATCCTTTTGTTTTGCTTTTAATAGCTGAGCTCACATAATTAGTTTTTTTAAAAAAATTTTGCTCCTTTACTTCTTTCATTTACATACTTTTTTAAAACAGGGATTAATTACTTCTAATTATTCTACATAGTTGCATGAAATTTTTATTGTATTACAAGCATAGAAAATATTTTATTTTACAATTTTCAATCACTATTACTTCTGTACTTTTGCTCATTTTAATGACAGTGTAAGAAATTTAATCTTTACAAACTGAAGTACAGGTATGTTTTTTTTCTTCTCTTAATGGTCCCACTGATGATCCTTCATGTGCCATGTGGCAGATCTAAATTTGCTGCATCCCTAATACTAAAAAATAAACTGTATAAGAAGGATGATGGTGTAATTATAATACAAGATTCCTAAGTAATTTAGAAGATTCCAAGCCAAAATTTCTCTGCTTGTCCCCAGCAACATACAGATAGATGAATGACAGGAGATGCAGCGCTGTCTTAAGTCCTGAGCTAGTCAACTGTTTTTGAAGGCATTGTCAGCTCCATCTCAGCTATCTCAGTGACCCAGAACCCTGGTGAATACATGAAGGCTCCCAGAAACGGGTTGATGGTTGCCAGCTGCTACCAGGCAGGCTGAGTGCCGTTCGGTTTTGTAGCTGGCCAAGGTGCGCTCATTTGTCTGAAGCTGCCTCCAAGTGCAACAGGAGTTTAGCGATCCCAAGGTGCTTACATTCTTTCATAAAGCAATTTCATTCTTATTTCCTCATCAGCAAAGTTGGCCTTGCGATTTTTAAATATTTATTTTCAATAAAGAGTCACAGACCAGTTTTTTTGAAAAACAGACTCTCCAGCACATCTTCTCCTGCTTCTGTTTCACTTATGTAATCATTACTCCCCCAAACACAAGATCCACCGCTGGAAAAAAACTCAGTGTGCCCTAAGGGTTCTCCACTTAAACCTCCGGAACCAAAAGGACACAATCCCTCCTCTTGACGGGGAACAGTAGAGGAGGGCTTTACTACACCATTCATCTCCCCACCTCGGAACCCCTGTTGGGGTCTGACGCTAGGAACTGTTCAGAACGACATTTTCTTGTCTCTAGCAAAGCACCTCAGTCCATCACCAGACCACAGTGTGAAATTTTCTTAAATATACAAAACACAGACAGCCCACACAATGTCTGTGTGTGACAACGGAAGAAGCTGGGGATATCAGACAAAGCAAGGGCTCTGTCCTTAGGCAGCTGGACAGAGAAGGCACATAATCAATGATAACCAGTCTACGTTTGACAGAAAAGATGTTCGCTTGGATTTTCTCCACTTTCTTCTTCCTAAATATAATCCTTCATCCTACCCAAAATTCTATGTGATTAAAAATTTCGGGTCTTGGGGGCTGGAGCGGTGGCTCTGAGGTTGCAGCACTTGCCCGGCAGCACAAGTACGTGGGTTCAAACCCCAGCACCCACGTACACAACTAAATGTCGGAGCAACGAAACCATGAGAAAAATCTCATTAAAAAAACTGATTCTCTTTCTCTCTCTCACTGTCCTTCTCTCTTTAAAAAAAAATCAGGTCTCTCCTTGAATATAACTCTCAGAGCCAGAGACAGTGCCTGGGTTTAATGCTAGTTTCTCCACTTACTGTTTGTACAATCGCAAGCTGACTCTGTGTTCTTAATTACATATTAATGTATTTATTAGTCACCGTATGGGGGCAGTGATAAATCTATACTTTACTGGCTACTGTGACTGTTAAAAGAAATCATTCATGCAACACACAGGATTCAGCATAGTGCCTGGCAAATCAATGGGCAAAAATGGAGTTTATTACAGTATCATCATTATTACCCACTACAACTATTATTAATACTATTATTTCTGGAGCAAAATGTGAAGCAGTGAGTTTCACATGATTAATGTGACAGATGAGGAGAGTCTGAACAAAGCATTTATGTATTATTTCTTTTATCTCACATGGTCCCTGGAGATGAACATTTAGCTAAGAAAATGAACAACTTGTGTAAAATACAAACATGTGACCAGCAATTTAGAATGAAAGAGATCAGACTTTCATGGGAGATTTCTATATATTAAGAAGATAGTAAAGCCAATTTCAAATTTTCCTAAACCCAGAGTATGATTATCTGCCACTGGACGATATTAGAAAAAAATAATCAGAACATATTCAGAAAGTCTTCCCCATAGGCAGCACATATAATTTAAAGATATGTATCCACTTAAGATATTGCTAATAGTTTGGATCTTAAATATCCCCCAAAGGTTCATGTGTTGAAGGTTTGTTCCTGGATTGGTGCAGTGGGGAGGTTTTGGATATTTTAAGAGGTGGGACCTGCTGAGAGGTGTTCAGGTCTTATCTTGAAGAGTACTGTGGAACCTGTCTCTTCCTCTTCTTCACTTTAGCCTCCTGGCCATGAGGTGAGTGTTTTTGCTCCTCTACCTGCTTCAGGCAAGATTTGCTCTTGCCAAGAGCCCAAAAGCACTGAGGCCAACTAATAATGGATTGGAACCTCCAAAACTGTAAGCCAAAATAAACTTTTCCTCCTTGTAAGCTCATTATCTCAGGTATTTGTTATACTGTCATGGAAAACTAACACAGATATTCAATCCACATATACTGTTATAGTTTAGATTTATATCCTATCATTTTCTATAAATGAGTTATGGAATCACTGCAGTATATTTAAAATCTTAATAAAAGATACCTAGAAAGTCAAAAATGTATTGGGAAACAATCAAAGAATATTTTAGCCAATCTGTAAAATTAAAATATGAAATAAAAATAATTTGTCCTTCTCTTTCTTCTTTCAACATTTTTGCCACATTCTAGCATTATAGTGCATTTGTAAAAGGGTATATTTAAACATTGCAAATGAGCTGGGGTGTAGAGTGCTTGCCTAGTGTGGGCAAGGACCAGAGTTCAATCCCTGGGCCTGCAAATCGACCAACAAAAACAAAACAAAACATGGTAAATATATAATATTTCTACTCAAATATTACTATTTTGTTGGCCAAATTAATATAGTCATATTTGTCCAGGAAATTCCAATTCCATGCAATTATGCTGAATTTGTTTTTAACATTGTTATTCAACTCACTTGTGTAGCAAAGGAAAATGTATATTAAAAGCCTTTCATTTATCGTTCATTTGCTCATTAGTTTATTTGGAAATTAAATTTGGTTCTCAAAGCAATATTTCATGCAGAAATACTGGGTTTTACAACTCTACCTCCCAAGTATGATGTTCCTTCTTTATGAGGAAATAAACTGTTATGTTATACAACAGAACAAGCAATAAAAAGATTCTGTTTAAATAACTTTTATAAAAATGGGAGTTTGCTCTACAGAGATGGGAAATTTTGAAATATTTGAACATCTGAAAAGATATCATTTAACTCTGAAAGTATATATATTTAAAAATATCCAATCATTCACTGAGGATGTACAAAGTATGCTAGGATGGTTTAGTCCTAAAGGTTATCAGAAAAATATTGACCATCATTGTATTACATATCAAAGGCTGGTTATATCTCTTGCCAATGACATGTCAGATCAACTAAATTCTACTCATGGATTGGAACTCATGAATCTAATGTCTGCTCAGTGAGAACTCATAGACTGAGCAAGAATACAATCTTAGGAGATCCTACTAAAATTATAAACACAGTGAATCTGAGAAATTCTGACATATACTAATTTCTCAAACGAGGGATTAGTTCTCAGCTGTAGCAAACTGATCAGACATACAGAAATTCCTTATAGCAGGAGTTAACCTTTTGAAAAGTCCAAAATCTAATAGAAAATCATTGCATAAAACATAATCAGACAAGAGATTTAACATTAAATATTTTCTTTATCTAGTAAAAAACCAAAAATCTATCTTACTGGATCCAGTTAATTTTTAAAAATCAGATGATAGAGGATTCTAGGACAATTTAATCAATTAATTCAATAAATTTACATGTATTTCTAGATTTTGTGTAGTATTTTTCATTGCTGCTACAAAAAAACTCTCCATGGGCTAAAATCAAGACTGGCAGGCTGTGTTCCTCTCCAGAGGTTCTACATGAGTTCCATTTCCTTGCCTTTTCCAGAACTTTAAGTTACCTGCATTCCCATGGTCATATTCTACTTGCTTCATCTTCAAGGTCAGTAAAGTAGCATTTCAAATCTCTCCAAGGTGTGACTCCTGTTTTGCCTCTCTCTTCCACTTTCAAAGACCCTTTGATTAATTACATTGGGCCTACCAAGATAATTCTTGGTCAGCTGATATGCAGCTATAGAACCTAACACTCACGGGTTCCAGGGATTAGGATGTGGGTATCTTTGGGGGGAAGGGCATTATTCTGTCTCGGAATTACATCTATATTTTTTTCTTTTTTGGTACTGGGGATTGAACCCAGGGACCCTCTGCCACAGAGCTACATCCCCAGTCATTTTATTTTCTATTTTGAGACAGGGTCTTACTAAGTTGCTTAAGGACTCGCTAAGTTGCTGAGGCTTGTTTTGAACTTATGATTCTCTGCCTCAGCCTCCTGAGTTGCTGGGATTTCTATGTGTGTCACCGTAACCAGCCTCACATTTATATATGAACTTGTATAATTCAGTTTAAGTCAATAACGTCATGAGTAAATTAAAGTTCTCTAATGCTATTATCAATATTATAATTATTTGGAATATAAATGTAAAAATTTTTTGAAGCTTTTAATTTGAATTAGATTATCACACCTGCTTTGCCTGGCCTCTAACTTTTTTCCATTCATGGCTGCATAAATTGGACACCCATCAACAAGTTTGATACCGTGTTCTCAAATTCATCAAAGCTTAATACATGTGCATTGTACATGAATTAAAATATTGAAATGTCATACAATAATGTATTGTATTGATTATTATATTCGTTAAAAGCTATGGGCACAGGTTTTCTTTTTTAAACTTCAGGATGTATTTCAGATTACAAGAAAAGATTCGTTATAAAATAACATTTCACCAACATTAGATTTACGTACACATTTCTCAGGAAGAGGAACCCTGGAAGAGTAGATTTTTAGCACTGGCAGCGATTCTGGGGATACCACATCTTGTTTTAGAAATGATACAGAGGAAACTTAGCAGAGGTCACACGCTTAATCTGAGACGCAGCTGTCTCTGACAAAGTCCATTCTCACATTCATGATGCTGTCCTCCTTACACACAAAATAGGGCTACCTATGCGGCCTCTCTGCATCATGCTGTAAGTTAACAGGTGACTAACTCGCACTTCAAGGGTGCAGAAGTGGCATTTTATCATTCTGTCCTATGACACTACACAGATTCAGCCCAGGATCAAGTCCCACTAAGATGCTGTGTAAATTATATAAAATTCACAACATGTCACATAAGGAGGAGAAATGATATGCAGAGAGGAAGAGTTATGTTGATGACCAAGAATGATGAATTTCAACTAATAATGCTGATGAAGTTTTCTGAGGACAAAGAAGAACCTAATAAATGACAATCTCACTCTCATTTTTAAACTGATTTCCTTCAAACATTAAATATATTATTAATTTCCTTCAAATACTAGGACTCAATTCCATTTTTAAAAGTTATGGGGGAGTCCCCAATGTTATCAATAAAACTATTCACTTGATATCATAAAGGAGAATTAAAATCAACTTACTTGATGTAATAGGGCACTTTATTATGTGAAATGGATCTTTGCCATGGCAGCTGGACTGAAGCTGAAGAGACAAAGGGATATGATTGGAAAAAAGCCTCACACCTTAATGCAAAGCAACCAAACACATCTTACAATAAATCCAACGCAAACGGCTCTGGTGTTTGAGCTGAAATTCTATAATTATGAAATGCATGAGGCCAATGGCTTTAAAGATTCAACAGCAGTTCAATTTCTAATGCCAATTCTAACTCACTGAACTTGTTGATAAAAATACTTTTTCAAAACTCAGATTGTATTGTTTATAACCACTATAATTTTAAACAGTGCCATCTGGAAATTGTATATATTTTATATCCAGGTTAAAAACTAGATGTCTCAAGATTGAATTTTCCAGATCACTAATAACATCCTTTACTTTGCATCATAATCACAGGAATAGCTATTGGATACAGATGGCATTTGAACAAATTTAGTTATATGAAATAAAGGAAAAATTAAGATAAAAATAGGCAAAAGGTTGTAAAGAGCCCAAGCAATCACCCAAGCAGAACCCCAGAAACTTATTGTGATTGTACAGAAAGCAGTCTCCTGCTTTTGCAGTAAAAATTACTATGACTGAGATTTTATGTCTTTTTATTGAGCTACTTATTTTTCATAATTATGTTACTTCTTTTTAATCATTTTATTGGTTTTTTTAGTTATATATAACAAAATAATTTATTTTGACATAATTATAGAAGCATGGAATATAATTTGTTCTAATTCAGTCCTCAGGACTTTTTCTTTATAAAAATGTTATTCCTGCATTAAAACATTTTTTTAAGACTTACTCAAGAACAGTAAAACATGTGAATCTAGAACTATAAAGGAATTTTGTTAAGTGAAGTGGTAAGTAAATTCAAATAAATTTTGTAAATGTCACAAGATCCTCATGTAGTTAGTTATCACAATTGATTTTTTCCCCTGAATTTCATGTTATACTGAAAGCTTAGAAAATATATAGCATTCTAAACTTTGGTAAGCATTTTCAAAAATATTTTTGAAAAGCCAGAAAGATACATATCAAAGTTTCACTTGACAGAGTACTAAATAAGTAGAAATAAAATAACTTCCCAAATGAGTGTTAATGGGTAGGTAAGTGGTGGGACTCAGATGGGATCTCAGGACTTAACAAATACTAGTTTAGCAAGTTGGAGGTTTTTTTTCCCCTCATGCAAGCATTCCTTTCTCCAAACATGTTCATGAAAGTACAAAAGGGCATGAAAATGAGGTCCTAGGTATATTACATTTCTCATTAGGGCCAACCTCATTTCAGCACTGGCACCAGGCTAATAGGTCCGTTTTTATGGTGTGCCTAAATAAACAGGCTTCTTTTATGACCATGGCTAAACTCCAACAAATATAATAAAGCCAAAGATTCTAAGCATCAAGGGATAACAATTATTAATTTACTAATTGGGATTTCGTTTAGACTTTTCCATTCTTTTTAATAATTGCTTTGATTTGGGTAACTTCAAACTCCTTAGACCATCAGTACTAGACAACCGCGTGCTTGTGTTTTACAAAGTGAGCATGAATTTCACAATATTTCATTTCTTAAAGAATATGAGCTTAATTTCTATAATGAGAAAGTGGTTGTTAGGTAAAAATTTAGGATTTTATGAACGCCAACATGTAACTGATCTTTAGTTTTATAAAGACAGTCCCAATTATTCTGTAAATTCCCCTTTAATTTGGTGTTGATACAGTTTCACACACTATAAAATTAAGTTTAAGACATCTAAAATGTTTAATACCTACTGAGTATACAGTAAATTTATTTGCTTCATCAATATTGATGTTATTCAAACTTTAAAAATGCATCCTGGCCAAAAAACACCAGGAAGGATTACACATTGCTCAAAGATTTGTGCATGTGTACATGCACACACGTGTGTCAGATTGCATGTATGTGTGAATGATCAGGATTCTTACAAATGTGAAAGAGGAGGCTGATCTTTAAATTGAAGCAGTTTAAGAACAATAACAAAAGAATTAAGAAGAAACACAAATGTGATGAATTTAGTTGAGAGCTGGTATTATACTTCGGATCTCTGTAGTTATTGATATAAAGAAGTTGTCATAATTGAGAACCGCGCTTTGCCCTCAGTTTTAAACTTTACTCAAACTGAATCAAACAAATTGCTTTTTTAACATGTGTTTGCCAAAGGAAATGAAACAAAAGGAGTTAATATTTGCAGAAAGCATTTGTGCCAAGAACTGGGCTAGATGCTTTGTGTGATCTAATGTGATTTTTCATTTAATTCTCAAGATAATCAGAGGAAATAGGTATTGGTATTTTAAGACAAAGTAAGTGTCAGAAATTCACAGGTCTGGTAAAAGGCAGAATGAATATTTAAACTCAATCTGGGTAACTCTAAATCCTAAAGTCTTTAGTATCCTTAGCAGTGAATAATAAATAAAGAGCTCAAATTATTTATTTAAGATCTCATGAACCGTACATAAAATTGAAAATTCCAGCTGGAGAATATTTCATAAAAATCCACATATGTGCTTTGCTAAATGTGCGATACTCATCCAGAAGAAAAGCTAAGGACGACTGCAGTGAGTCTAATAAACCAAAATATTCTCAGTGAAAGATTTATGGAGAATTTTTTTTTTCTTTAAAGGTTACAGGTGCAGTTTAAACCAATAAGCACTTTTTATGGAGGAAAAAATCATTTAAAATCTTAAAATATAAAAGTAACTTTTTCATGTGTGAAAAGGGTCCTAACCTTTGCACAAGTCAAAACAACAGTGACATTATACCATATCAATCATCATAACAAACAGTGAGGGGTAAAACCACCCCTGAAAACAAGCTCATGGTGTTCCCCTTCAAAGAGTTACCAGTTATTGTCGTATTATAACAAATAATAAGCAATAAATACATAATAAACAAATAACATTATTATGATATAGTGTTAATACTTCTCTTATATACTTATCTGCCAAAAGAGAATATATTTACAACAAAGAACATGACTTCTTCAGTGAAAGCAAAAGAAAATGCTAATTCCTTCAATTAATAATTAGTCAAATTTATTAGTACTTACTAGACAGAAAATGCTGAGAGGATGGTCCAAAATCTCTATGGGCCTCCTGAAGCTGTTTAAGGTGATCATCCACAGAGACCTGTACACACACACAAGACAGACAAAATAACTTGATTTCAAGACAACAACTTTAATAATGTTCTTGATTAAGTACCAAGTAAAGGATATTATCATTTAAGATATCACTGATTATATAGATTCCTTCTCTACCTCTGGTGTCAAAATGATTATATGAAAATCAACCTCTGGTATCAAGTAATAGTTACTAATTCCAGATACTCTTCTAAGAGCAACTTATATGAATTAACACTTTTAATTCTCAACAATAACCATATTAGGTGAGTCACCATATTATTTTGTTACGGCTTTACAGATGAAAAAATTGAGACACAAAGAGGTTCCAAGGACTTAAAAACAGAAAGTGGCAGCACTAGTATTGAATCCATGCCCTGTTAGGCTACAGTCTCCTGCCCCAAGCAGCTTAAGTCAAGGTGTGGTCATGGGATCAATGACCACTCACTCTCTTTTGTAAGAAGGTAAAAAGTGATATAGAGAGCAAATGAAAAAGAAGCCTAGGGTAACCCAACAGGGAAAATTAGATGGACGTACATGTAGACAGATGACAGATGAACGACTGAGTGAAACCAAAGGCAGAAAATACAAAGACAAGGAAGTACGGAATGTCTCCTGATTTTCTAGCAAGTTTGCATCTGATCACATCTATCGGGAATAAATGTCCTCTACTGATGTCCTCTACCCTTGCACACATTCTACAGTCAGTTCTCCACATTATAAAAATGCAAAGTTGTTATACTGAGAAATAAAATGCAAATCAATAACAATTGTACACAGCCTACTGATATTTCTATTTCCTTCTCCCTGGTCTTTGTCTGTGCAGTGCCAGTCAGCTGATCCATTCAGATTGACAATCTTATTTTCAGCTGCCTTTAAGTGAAACTTGTATGCATCCTGATCACTGGGCAGTTCTGGTCTCTCCGGGTTAGTTATTCAAATTGCATTAGCATGTACTTTGTTCACTAAGACAAAAAAAATTCAGATGACATACTTGATGAGTAAAGATGCTGTTCCTGAAACTGAACAACACAGCCTGTTAGCATACATTTTTCTCTTCTTATCCAACCTCCAACTAGAATCTGAGCAGAAGTGGGTACTAGGATCGCTGGTACCAGATGGCAGAATACAAGATATTTTTCAAATATAACATACTCCCTCACTCCTAATCTTCAGAGGGGGTGATAACAGAAACAGAATGAAAAGTAAACCAAGATGTGCCACAGGAATCTTCACTAGAAGATAATGAATTATGGAAGTATAACATA
>PVKS010020160.1:0-37264 GCA_004027875.1 Aplodontia rufa | reverse complement strand
TGCTGACGCAATGCCTTTGATTTTCATCCAGGGCTCCAGCCATGGGCTCCTTTCGTGGCGAACTTTGGGGTTGAGGAAGTGAAATATTTCCCCTTTTCCTCATTTTCTGGGTTCAAGAGTGTGATTTGTACTTTGAGAAAATTGCTCTTGGTGGAGTAATTGTAGCTTCTTCTGGCTTAGCTTCGTTGTAATGGGTTACTTCAAGAGAGAACTCTCAGTGAATTATGAGAGGCAGCCAATGCCTGTTTTGCCGTGTGTCTAATTCTTCAGATATCTGTGTCTCTCTTGGAAAATTGCTGATGCAGTGGATTTTTCCCAGTCAGAGTCAGAGCCTCGGCGAATGCTGTCACGCTTCAAGATGCCATCTTCTCTGTACATTGACTTGAGTTGACTTGAGACCATTTCAATAAAAGTGCACACCTTTTACACTACCAAGTTCCACCACTTCGGACCGAAAGCCTGTCTCCCCGTGTACAGCACCCCGTGAGGCCAGACCTCTGAGTTTTATTGCTTGAGAAGTCCTGTCATCCAGTGAGTCCCAACCAAGGTTGATTTAACCTGTACGCCATATGGCTTGCAGCAATGTCTAAAGACAGTTTGGGTTATCAACACTTGGGGAAGAGGAAGTGCTGCAACTTCAGGTGGGTAGAGGTTTGGGCTAGCTCTAAATATACTACAAGAGACAGGACAGACCCACAAAGAATTACCCAGTCCAACAGACAGCTCTGCCAAGATTGAGGACCCTGCCTTAGCCATTTTCTAGATTTGCTATAAATGATTGAACACCAGGGAGAAAACGTGACTTCTCACCTCCCTAATTAGTGGCAAAGAATCAACTAAAATCCACATGTCCTGAAATTCAACCTACTTCATTCTTATTAAAATAAATCTTGGGATGGAGCAGTGGCTCAGTGGTTATGGCACTTGCATGGCACACATGAGGATGAGGGTTCAAACCCCAAAACCGCATATAGAACAAAACGTCAGAGCAACAAAAGCCACATGAAAAAGTAAATATTGATTATCTCTTTCTCTCTCTCTCTCTCTCACTGTCCTTCCCTCACGTAAAAAAATCTTAATTTTGAATTTCACAGTCTACATAGTATTATAGTTACTTATATACATACTTGTGTCCTCAATAAATTGTGAAGTCTCAGAGAGTAGAGAGTGGTCATGGCACTTTTAGCAAGTGTATTGCACATAGTTGTATCACAGCATCACTTTACTTCAGTAGGGGTGCAACAAATTTTAGAAGTCACACAGATTTCTGTAATTTCTCCCTTTGATCTTCCTTGATAAATAGGAGCATGACAGAGGCATTAAATAATAGAAATGTGATATTGAATCAGCTAATCTGGATTATTAGGCACTTCTCTGCAGTTTAAACAGAATTAATAAAGAAGTGGGCCTCTCCCACTGCGTAGACACAAAAGGACTAAGGAAAAGAAATTTGGAAAAAGTAGACATGCATTGAATGAGACAAATGGCAGGGATTAACAAATTCATGTTCACTTGAGAATATGACAGTTCATGAGGAGATAATTATTGTTCTCAATTTTGTGAAGTCATAAATCAGGTCACTGTCATGGGTAAATCCAAATGTTCTACAAATAGATTCCAGAGCTATTGCAGGTCATATCATGCAGTTGTCATTATATTGTGTTTAGTAGGCATGGGTGGCTCCTTTCTCAACAGGAGGCAGAGGTTTGAGAGCAATTGAGATTGTGGAACTACACAAGTGTATGGCACTTTCATTGGTCCAATGGAGATTCCAAGTCTGTGATCTTGACAAATTTAAATTCACAGCAATGTTGTCACTATTTCTATAAAGGAATGAACTTTAGCATGAATTCTTCCAATCCCTGTGGTACTGTTCAAATGCTCACAATGTCTGTGAAAGTCATTGGGAACTGCCCTTTTGGAGAACCATCCTGTGGGATTTCCATGAATTAGATGAAAGTATATACCAGATGAAAAACGTCTACTGTGAACCCAGCAGGTAGGACTTTCAGTAAACAGTAAGCAGATGGCCTGCTGGAAAACTTTTCATTTCATGTTGCCCAGTAAAATAGAGGACTACCAGTTATATGCGAATTTGGGGGACATAACTTATAAAAAAATAAACATTTTATTATTAGAAATAAAATAGCTCTCCAAAAGAAGAAAATTTTGTGATGCTATTGCCCAAAATGATACAAAATTTCCTGTTCATACTTGCAAATGTCAAATGTAAATTTCTAAACTTGATTCTTTGACAGTCTGTATGACCCATATTTTAGAACAATTCATAGAAAAGTTAGACAATTCACATAATCTGTATTACTCTTTTTTATTAAAATTTAAATTCCAAAAGAGAAATGTTAGAAGATTAGAAATCTGATTTCATGTCAGATCCTAAAGAAAGATAAGTTCAAATTATGTCTTCTAATGGGAGGAGTTTCATTATCATACATAATTTGGAATATTACAATTTTTCATAATAGCCAAGATCAGCATTTGAGTGGAATACTTCATTGTTGCACAACTTTAGAAATTTGGTATGCTTTTTTAAAATTTGAAAAGCTTCCTCGCTTCTGCTAGCATCTTCTCATCAGTGGGAGGCTTCCTCTGGCTTCCAGGCTGCAAAAATTTCTTCACATTGGGGAGGTTACTAATTCTGGTTTTCAGGGCCTGCAACACACAATTTACAGTCCCCCCCAGAGAGGGGTCCAAGTTCAATTAGCACAACCTATTAGCACACCTATTAGCACAACCCAGGGAATCTGAACCCCTTTTACACAAAGACCAACCCAGTCCCTCCATCAGCAACACTGCAAACAGGTACCCAACGATAAGGAATGTTAGAGGGAGAAACAGCTCAATAACATCTTTCTGAAAGACATCTTTAAAGACTTTATTCAGGGGCTGAGCAGTGGCTCAGCAGTTGCAGCACTTGCCTGGCGTGCACAAGTACACAGATTCAAACCCCAACACCCACTTACACAACTAAGTGTCTGAGCAACAAAGGCCATGTGAAAAACTCAATAAAAATTGATTCTGACTGTCTCTCTGTCTCTCTCTCTCTCACTGTCCTTCTCTTTAAAAAAAAATAGACTTTATTCAGTTCACAGTCTCTGCTGCACTCTTATACTTCATTCCTGTAGACTCCTTTTTCTGTACAATACGAAGAAGAGCAATGTGTTTGTCAGACATCAACGGAGATAAGTCTCCAAAGAAATGAAGATATGTGGAAATCGAGTTGGAAGTGAAATTAGAAAATATTCAGTTCTATCCAAAAGCCAGTCACAACCAATTTTCACAGAGATAAAAGTCGGGGTCATTAAGGGGTAGCAAACTATATGTGGTGGGAAACTATGGTGTGAGAAGCACAATGTCTATGAACAGGAGTCATAACTGAAGGAGGTCAGATAGAAAAAGACTTGCTCAAAAGGACACAGAGTGCAAAATCACCGATACACCTGGCTTCAAGAGAACCCAGAGAAATCAGGTAAAGAACCCACAAGGAATAGAAAACCAGAGAGAGGAGAGATGGGCCTTGGATTCTTCTCATGGAAAAAGGCAAAATATTACTACTCAGTAGCATACACCTCTCAAATTTGCTTTGTATCAAAACTCTTTTTTTTCCTTTCATATACTGGAGATTGAACCCAGGAACACTCCATTACTGAGCTATACTCTCAGCACTTTTTATTTTTTACTTTGAGACAGGATCTCACTAGGTTGTCCAGGCTGGCCTAGAATTTACACTTTTCCTGCCTAAGCCTCCTGAGTAGCTGGGATTAAAGGTGAGTACACTGGCTGACAAGGTTCTTTTCATGCTTCAAATGCAGGGTCTACATGTTCACTCTGGAGGCCTGGGGGAGTTGTTAAGGGCCTTGAGAAGGCTAAAGGTCAAATCCCACCAACTCAAGGTTCAAATATTAGAGTCAAAGCAGGAGATGTAGGGCCTGAGCACTTGAGAGAGGTCACCTTCAGCAGAGGGAAGTCGGCCAGCAGGCTGGAGTCCAGCTCCTCCACGTAGTACAAAATTTCAGTGACATGAATGTCAGCCTTGCTCAGCTTGTTGCCAACAAGGTAGTCTTGTCCATGGCTCTTCAATACCTGCAGAATCCCAGGGATGAGATTATGAACACTCGCACAGTCAGTGGGGACCAGGTTGTCCCTGAGCCTCTCAACCCAACTCTCCTGCTCTGCTGTCTCCTGGGCAGGTGTGGAGCTGCAGACCTTTCTCCAGGCCCTGACTCACCAGGGAGAGTAAGAGGTGGGGCTCTGCATCCTCTGTTAAAATCTAGGGTCCCTTTCATTCTCATCCCACATCCCTGTCATTCATACCACCCGCTGTGTCCTGCATCTTCCACACATGCCAAGGACACAACATCTGCTGTGCCCAGTCTCCATCCACCCCATGCTCTGAAGGGTGCAGCCCTGAAATTTCAGGACATGCCTATCCCCTCTCTCTCTCTCTCCCATGTCCTATGTGCAGTGGCTCCACCTTCATGGCAGCACCCTTCTTCCCCCATGGGTAAACCACTTCAGGGTCTATATTTCTCATCTTGTCTGCTCTCTTCATTCTCTTATCTCTCTGGGATCTTAAGTAACCTGGATCAACTTGAATTCATCACCTCTTTGGCAAAATCAGCTCTAACTCCTAACATACACTATGTCTAATCTACATGAGGAATTCTCTAGGGGTGAGCTGTCCTGATGCCTGCAACTTACTTGTAATGCATGAAAAATAATATGTTTAGCTGATTCAGAGGGCAGTAGAGAGACAGATGTATACGATAAGGACAGAAACATCACAAGACTTTCATTTTGATATCTAGGTAGTAGCTATGCATTATAATAAATGTTGAACTTCTCTGGATTGTGAAATTGGCATAATAAAATGTAACAAAAATAATTGATGCTTATTTAAATATTCTACCAATATGGAAATCATAGAGAATAAAGAGAAGAAATATATTTTGCAATCACCTCCTACAGATGAACCACTGTTAAATGTTTTGGTAAATACCCTTTAGACTACATGTACATATGTATGTAGTGTATATGTGTAAATGTTGGTTCTATAATTTATGTGTAAGATTCCCGTATCTTTCATAATCATTATGCGTTTCTGAATTGTTATTTTGCATAAGTTCAAGAAATCCTTAATTTATCTTAAAATGCCCTTAATTTACTTTCAGAGGAAATCTTAACTATATATTTAATGATAGACCTTCATTTCCATAGTTGGCATGGCTTTCCTCTCAAGTGAAAGCCATGTCCCCATATTCTAAGTAAACATTTTTAGAACCTCTCTTCATCTGTCTCCTCCTGCCCATCAATATCCTTGTTTTGGTCCTTCTCATCCTTCCTTGAAACACTACCATACTCTCCTGATGGCAGTCAGTCCCATGTCTGCCTACACACGATGCCATGTATTCTGTGATGTGTTGTTTTCATCAGGTTGCCCTAAACCACCCTTCTGTGTGGCTCAGAGTCATCTACAGCCCAAGTGCTAAATATGACCATGGCATTCCATCAAACACTGAATTCTAGATTGGGGCCTGAACAATTGAACTTTTGCTTACAAGGCACCTTCACAGTCCATTTTTATAAAATGCCTTGAGGGTCAGGGTGTTGTTCTAGTGCAAGAAGCCTTTCTGGAAATGAAGATCAATGTTCTATAATACCCAGCCACTGTTCTTCCCTTGTCCTCTGAACTCAGTGACCCAAACTCTGATCAGCCTTACTTACTTTTTCAAAGGCAGGGAGGTAACGATTTTTTGCTCTGTCTTTGGTCAAGGCTAACTTAGCATCTTTTTCAGCTCCAGAATATAGTGGTAGAACTAAGATCAATTCAAACAAATCTGCTACACCCTCTGTATACATATCAATCCTGAAAGACAAAAAAATATACCCAACAGTCAAATATTTTCTACCTTAGACTTCATAGTTTAAAAACTTAAGCATACAGAGCATTAGGTGGTTGCCAAATAATTCCCCTCTAGTGGGTGCTTTTCATATTCTAGTCATTATACTAGGATTTTATTTATTTATTAACATTTATTTCTTAGAACAATCTATTGGGGTACATTTATGTCTACTTTTTTTTATTCCACTCATCAAAGTATCAGTGGCTTGACCAGGGTCACAATCAGAGAAAAGATCGTGGAATCCTTCATGTGACTGCGAAGGGTTTGCCCTGTCTGCTATGGTTTGTTCTATTTTTTAAAGATGGCATAAATCCTATGGCTAACATCCCGCTTTCTACTAAGCTCAAGATAGAGGCCCCGGGTGGTTCAACATACATAAAACAATTAACGTAATTCACCACTTAAACAGAATCAAGGACAAAAACCATATGAATCATCTCAATGGATGCAGAAAAGGCCTTTGATAAAATCCAGCATCCTTTTATGTTCAAAACTCTAGAGAAGATGGGGTTCAAAGGACCATTTCTGAACTTTGTAAAGGCTATATATGCTAAAACCTCAGCTAATATAATATTAAAAGGAGAAAAGCTGAAAGCATTTCCACTAAAGTCGGGAACAAGACAAGGCTGTCTGCTCTCACCACTTTTATTCAATATTGTTCTTGAAACCCTAGCTGGAGTAATTAGGCAAGAGAAAGAAATCAAAGGAATAAAAATAGGAAGAGAGGACATGATTCCTGATGACATGATCCTGTATCTGGAAGATCCAAAAAACTCCATCAGTAAACTGCTTGAACTTATAAACAGATTTAGCAAAGTGGCAGGATACAACATCAACACTCACAAGTCAATAGCTTTCTTATACACTAATAATAATAGGACTGAAGAAGAAGTCAGGAAATCAGTCCCATTCAAAATATCTTCGAAAAAAATAAAATACATGGGAATTAACCTTACAAGAGAAATCAAAGATCTCTTCAGCAAAAACTATTGGTCATTGAAGAATGAATTCCAAGACAACCTAAGAAGATGGAAAGATGCCGCATACTCTTGGTTAGGCAGAATTAATATAATAAAAATGGCCATTCTACTGAAAGCCCTATATAGATTTAATGCTATCCCTATAAAGATACCTATGTCATTCTTTACAGACATAGAAAAAGCAATTCTCAAATTTGTTTGGAACAATAAGAAACCTAGAATTGCCAAAACACTACTAAGCAAGAAAGATGAAACAGGCGGTTTTGCCATTCCAGATCTAAAACTATACTATAGAGCCGTAGTAACAAAGACAGCATGGTACTGGTATCAAGATAGGGAAAAGGACCAATGGAATATAATAGAAGACCCTGAAACAAACCCTCAAATCCTTAAACATCTGATTTTTGACAAAGGGGGACAAAATATTACATGGAGGAGTGACAGCCTCTTCTACAAATGGTGCTATACAAACTGGTCAGCCACTTGCAGAAAGCTGAAATTAGACCCATATCTTTCTCCTTGCACCAGAATCAAATCAAAATGGATCAAGGAGCTAGGAATTAAACCAGCTACCTTGCAATTGATAGAAGACAAAGTAGGTCCAACACTTCAACATTTGGGAGTAGGCAAAAACTTTCTCAACATGTCTCCTAAAGTGAAGGAAGTAAAGTCAAAAATCAGTGAATGGGATGCCATAAAGCTAAAAAGCTTTTGTACTGCCAAGGAAATAATCAAAAGAGTCAAGAGGTTTCCTACAGAAATGGAGAGAATCATGGGCTATGATTCCTCTGACAGGGGCCTCATATCCAGAATCAACAAAATCCTCAAAAACTTCAACTACAAAAACACAAACAACCCAATTAATAAATGGGCCAAAGAGCTAAATAGAAACTTCTCAACAGAGGACATTGATCAAACCAATGAACACATGAGAAAGTGCTCAAAATCTCTAGTAATCAGAGAAATGCAAATGAAAACCACATTAAGATATAACCTTACACCAGTCAGAATGGCAAAGATGAAGAAAATAAACAATAATAGATGCTGGAGGGGATGTGGAGAGATAGGGACACTAACACACTGTTGGTGGAGCTGCAGACTGGTACAGCCCCTCTGGAAAGCAGTGTGGGGAATCCTCAAAAAACTAGGGATGAGCCCAATATACGATCCTGCTATTTCACTCCTGGGTATCTTTCCAGGGGATTTAGAATCAGCATATTATAGTGACACAGCAATATCTATGTTCATATCAGCTCAATTTACTATTGCTAGACTATGGAAACAACCCAGATGTCCCTCACTGGATGAATGGATCCAAAAACTGTGGTACATATGTACCATGGAATTTTACACAGCAATTAGAAACAATGATATTGCAGCCTTTGAAGGTAAACGGATGGCTATGGAAGAAATTATGCTGAGTAAAATCAGCTTAACCCAGAGAACCACGGGTCGAATGTCTCCACTCATTTGTGGAGGTTAGAACTAGACCCTAGCCATTCAGAAAGGTGGTCTATTATCATGTGTTAAATCCAGATAAGGTGTAATGTTATACAGCCTAATACTTTTTTAGAGATATTGTGGGTAAGGAGGGATACGGGTGGGAAATTGGGGGGGGGGCACTCCTTGGGGTAAATCTAGTATCCAGAAACTATACACATTTTATATTATTTTGTTAAAAATTTGTATGGTTGTTCAAAAATAAAAATTAAAAAAAAAAGATAGAGGCCTTGGCTCAGTCTCTCAAACATGCCCCCTACTCCCTTCTTATCCTGTTTTGTAGTCCAAGCTCATTTGCATGTTCCATGTTAGAAGTTCTCTTGATTATTTCTCATTAACCACTTTTCTACAACTTTCTCTAAATGCTGTTTTCCAATTTTGGCATTGTTTCCATTTCCGAGAACTCCACCTAAAATATGCCCTTATTTCTTGCAATATTTTATTCAGTTATGATTAGAACACATTACAGAACACCTTTGTTTTTGCTGTTTCAAACTGGACTTTCTACAATTCTTTTGCAGTAACAGCTTTATTGTCACATATTCATGCACCACAATTTCTGCCCATTCAAAGCAAAATGTTCAGCAGGTTTTCCTACATTCATAGATTCTGGAAGCATTAACATTCTCTAACTTCAGAACATTCAGTCACTCCACTTTCCCCCCACCCCAAATCATGTGTGCTTTGGCAGTCACTCCCCTTATTTATGTGCCCTGCCATTCTCAGGGAGCATCTAATCTACATTCTTTCTCTATGGATTTTAATGCTGTGAACATTTCATACAAATAAATCACAGCATATATGGCTTTTTGTGTCTGGTTTCTTCTATGTAATGTTTTTTAGAGTTTACCCATGTTGTACAATGCAATAGAAATTTATCACTTCTGACACTCAAACACCATTCCATTGTATAGCTATAATCCATTTCATTCCTTCATTCATCCATTGCTGAACATTTAGGCTGTTACCACTTTTTTATAATTATGAATAATGCTACTAAGAATATATCTGTACAAGTATTAATAAAATGTAATTCCATTTTTATGTATATGTACCTAAATTAAATTGCTAGGCATATAATTATTACTAGGTTTATTATTAATTATCTAGAATTAATCATATACCTAGAATTACTGAGTCATTAATAATTCTATATTTAACTTTTTGAAGACTTCCCACAGTTCCATATACAATAATTTTTCAATAAAGCAGTTGCATCACAGCAAGGAGGTGATCCTGCCCCAGTTTTGGTAGTGCAGAATCAGTCATGCTGCTTTTGTCCTTCAGGAAATGCTTCAGGTGACCCCATTAACTTGGCACCAGCCTCTACTCAGCCCCCATCAATTGGACCTGTCCACATCATCAGCTGGTATCTTAGGTTCCTGGTCATCATTATTACAACCTCTGGAACTTAAGAATCAGTCCTCTGGATCCCTCCCTCCCCAGAACTGCTCCTTGGCACCATCAACACTGTATTCTTTATCCCTAGCTGTGAGCAGGAGTCCAGCCTCTGAAGGACTGAACACTTGGAATCACAACTCTACTACTCTCATGACTTCATGGCTCATCCATTTTTGTAAACTCCATCCTGTGCTGAACCTGAGAACATCACCCTCTGCTATAAAGTCACTCACTGAAACCCATCTCAGTTTCCTCTTCCTCATCTCCACAGGACTCTGTGATATGGACCTATTTGTGGAGGCCCAGCCTGATGCTTGTCATGGTCACTCTGCCATGGCCCTGCTCACTCCAAGAAGGACCTAAATCCTTCCTGTATCATCTCCTTGTGTAACAGAAAATATACCGTACATCAATCTCTCCTTTATGTCCTTCCCATAGAGGTTGTACTTGGCAGCAATGTAGTTCATAATGGCTCTGGACTGCACCATTTTCATCCCATCCATCTCCACCATGGGCACCTGCTGGAACATCAAGTTTCCCTCTTTTGGAAAAGAAAAGAAAAGGGAGAATGAAATGTCTATGGGTCCCATTCATTCATGATGCAAAAACTGTTCATTGAAATGTTTGAAAATACAAAAAAAGTTATGCCCTGCTAACCTTTCAGGGAAAATAGCATTTTATTTTCAACATGCTGGAGTTCTTTTTCTCATCTAGCCGTTTACTTTTTAGCCTATTTTATTTGCCTTTTATTCTCATCCAAATACATACTAGGTCTCTTCAGGTGTACGTGTTTGATTGATGTTCATGGATATTTTAATAAAGTTAGAAGGGGCTATAGTAGGACTGCCAGCCAGACGTCGTTTTAAGTGGGAAGCTTCCAAAGGAAGTCTCATGGTGTTCACAACATTTATTATAGGTTCTGAGAGGGTTTTCTATGCTGAGGTCCTATTCTGTGCTCTTTCAAGTCTGTAGTTTTCCTGGGATATTAACTTGTGAAAAGACATAAATGAAAAAATTCAAGGTAATTGCCTCATCTGTATCTCCTCCTGCCATCTAGTGTATGTCCCTGTGTGTGGTTGGATGGGAATACAGTGTAGGATCCTGAGCTGAGGACAGCTCATTTTGGTGTAGAAAGCATGAGAAAGCAAGGGGAGGGTAATCAAAGGGCCCCAGGAATGGTTCCTTACCAATAAGGGAGCTGCAGCCCTTTCTAATCCTGGGAGTTTCCAGATCTACTCAAGGAGCCCCACCCTTACATGTCACCACTACTCTACCTCTCCACTGTCCCCCAGCTACCACTCCAACAACAGGTCATTGCATGGTGTACAAAGCTTATGCTGGATACCTCATCTGGGATATTTAGATACTTAGTCTTACCATTTTTTAACTTTTCTAAATCATCTGGAGTGTCTACAAACTTCTCGTCAAACTGAAAACAGAAAAAGGAAATAAGTTCTTGTTGTTCACTTCATAATGATATAGCTTTTAAATTCTAAATAGTCCTTGACCAGTTGTTAATATGGAGAATTTACAGTTTCTGAGTTCAGCAGTATACACAGAGGAGTCTGATGATGACCACTTGGAACTTTAGATTAGCTCTAGCAAGGAAAAGGCATGGGTCCCAATACAAAACTGCTCCTTCTTATTACTGACACCCACCTTGATCCCACCAATGTCCATGCTTGATCATGATTTGGGAGGGATGTCACTGGAGGTTAGGGACTGGGAAATTCTTCTAGTTATGAGGATTTAGCATCTCAGGAAAGCCTTTAATCTCCAGTGAGACCAGACCAGAGCCTTTTGTGTCCCCATAATAGGGTACGTCATGGGCCAAGGATCATCTGAGATTCTGCCCCCCCAGGACCTCTAGTGAGATTTACATCACGCTTTTGTTTTTATAGCTAAAAATAAGTTTTTAATGATGAAAAAGTTGGGAAGCAGGTTTCTTACTTGCTTGGTTCAACAGTTTGTGCTAATTTTCATAATCCCGCAGGGTTAGGATATGCAGATAGTGAAGTGTGTGGGCCAGAAATTCACACAGCAAGCATAAAAACAGAAGGGATTGGAGGTCGGATGGGGTGAGACAAGTGTGATGTTGGTGGTGAGGCTGATGGTGATGGATGGGGCTTTAATGAACAACCTTTGGACACAGAGAGCCCAGAAGGTATGAACAAGGGTCTCCAGCCAGGCTTTGCCTATCACCCTGTGATGTCAAGCTGGGATGGAGAAAGGAAGCCATAGGCTGCTGGCATCACACCTGCTCCCCCTCCTGCCCAGAGGCTTGCATAACATCCCTGAATCACAAAGCTGATGATGGTGAAACCAGCTTCTTCATTTACTGAAGGGAAAAAAAGCTGGCTGGGTGCAGTGGTACACTCCTGTAATTCCAAGGACTCAGGAGCCTGAGGCCGGAGGACTGCAATTTTTAGGCCATTCGTGCACTTGCTTCTTCTAGAAAATAAAGGATCCGACAAAAAAAAAAAAAAAAGTCCCAGGTCCCAAGCATTTATGAAGGAATTGAGAACCTGTAATCCACAAGCTTAGCTTTTTTTAGGAGGTGAAAGGAGCGCACTTAAAGTTCCCTTCACAGCACATGACCGCCTCCTTTAACCTTCCTTTCCCTTTCCCTCCCTAGGGACAAAATCTTCTGAGATTGTTCCTGACTTCCTCCCCTGCAAGCCCTTTCTGCAGCTGCTGGGTCCCTGTGGTCTCACTGAAAAGTGTTTTTCCTCGTGAGGCCTCTAGACGGCAGCACTCAACACTCGGGAAAGAGTGCCAGTCTTTCCTATTCAAAAGCTGGAAGGAATGGCTTTTAACCTTTAAAATGCTTGTTGCCACCCTTCCTTTAAGTCACCTGTTTGTCTGCATCCTCAGAGATGTGCGGGCTCTCTGAGGGACCCTGTGTGCCTTGTTCACCGTGGGTCCTCAGGACCGAGCACAGAACCTGGCATTTAATAGGTGTTCCAAAAAAAATAAATAAATAAAATTACAAAATAAATGTATTCCATTCTTAACAGGCAGGTTGTTGCCATCCACTCCCTCCCACCTCTCATTCGTGGTTTTTATCTTTAAGTTAATCACACGTAGTTTCTTACATATTTTACCTTTTTTTGCTTAAGTTTCTAGAGTGTATAAAAATACACATAAAATAGAAGAATTTTCTTCTTGTATCAGTCACTCATTTCCAATAATTAAGCTGATCTTGTTTCCTCTCTGTGTCCAAACTCTCTCTCACTGTGGTGTAATATCAAACAAGTCTGAGCATCACATGATCTTATCCTGAATACTTCCATGTGTGTCTCTAAAACTAAGAGCTATTTTAAAAATAACAACAATATCACACCTAAAATCACACACAAAACCACACTAAAACTTAACAATGCTTTATTTTCACCTAATGTTCATTCAAATTTCAAGTTTCTAATTGCATATGTCATAAACTATATTTTATAATGCATGTAAATACCAATAAATTCCACACATTCTGATTATTGGATTTTTTTTATTTCTTTTAAAATCTTTTAATGTGATCAAAATACATTATTAACACTATTCTCTATAATTAAAATGCACTAATAAAATATATTTTACTTGGGCATGTGGCCCTTTCCCAGGCCGATTTCTGTGATTTCCATTTGGTCAATTTCATACATTTCTTTCATAATAACTGGGGATATTTGTATTTAAGGCAAAACTATTCACAACTTTATCTAGTATGGAAGTCTCCTAGCTTAGAAATGTATGTTGATAGTCAATTTTAGATCCAACATAAGGTAACCTAACTTAGAACCTACCTCCACTCCAGCTGCTGCCAAGAGCCACCTGGTGGACTCCATTCTGCCCCGGACATTGAAGTAATGAAGCACAGGCTTCCCCGCCATGTCAGTAGTCTCTTGTTTCACTAAATATGAATGAATGAATGAGTGAATGAATGAATGGGTGCACAGAAGAAAGAGGTACTTTAAATTATGGCTAATAAACTATCAATAATGAAGGAGTGTCTGCCTTCTTTATGGAAGGGTCACAGGAGTCCCAGGAAGGTCTTCCTTGGCCCATCAATGGCCACTGCCTTGAAATTGCACCAAACCAGTCTCATATAGCTATTTGCCCTCACTTTCAGAACGTACCTGGCAGCTTGGAAGGAGGCCTTGAAAACCAGAGGACAGAGGATGTAGTCGCTGAAAGAAGTAAGGGAGCAGGGGCTAGACTGGTGGCTCAGCTTTTGCAGAAGTTGCCTGGAATGTATGAAGATGCGGATTCAAACTCCATCACCACTTACAGAAAAAAGCATTGGAACAACAAAAATCAGATAAAAACTAAATAAAAATACATTCTCTCTCTCTCTCTCTCTCTCTCTCTCACTGTACCTCTTTCTAGAAAGAAAGAAAGAAAGAAAAGAAAAGAAAAGAAAAGAAAAGAAAAGAAAGAAAAAAAGAAATAAGGGAGCAGGTGCAAAGTCACTCTCCAACATTTTGGTTCCTGTCCTGTATTTATTTAAAAGCATTAAATGAGGCTTAATCTTCCCTGACTTCAGCCAAAACTTAAATTCTCCCCTCAGGAGAAGATGCTTCTTTCATTTTTCTATTGAAATTCTATTTTTTCCATTACTAAATTTTAATGTCCAGGAAAGGGGCATTAACTATATTGTGAGGAAAGGAACACATTTGTGTCTACCATATAACTGACATTTTCTCATTTTCATCTTCATTTAATCATCATAATTTTTTTTATATAGATCCTTTATCAGTCTGAGTTTACAAGAGAGGATACTCTTATCTATACAGGTTTCATGATATGGTAAACCTGGCATTTAAATACACTCTTATTTGTCTTTCTTTTTTTTATTTTATACCTTTTTTCTGCTTTACATATAAATATATTGCTTTTTTTAATGGACAATTCCATTTTTTTTATTTTTTAAGAGAGCAGGGGACAGTAAGAGGGCAAGAAAGAGAGACTGTTATTTGGGTTTTCATGCAGTTTTCATGCAGTTTTAGTTGCTCCAACACTTCATTGTGTACATGGTGCTGGGGTTTGAACCCATGTCCTTGCATATGCCAGGCCAGTGCTGTAACTGCCAAGCCACCACTTCAGCCCTGTATTGCTTTTTTAAATTTAAAAAAAAAAAGTTTCAGTCAAATTTCCTAACACTTACAGAACAGTTTCCACATGTCATGCAATGATAGTGGCTATGGAGAGCCAGGTTCCATCCTGCTTTGCTCCCTGCCCTAGTGGGGTTTAATTTTGTCAGGAACACAGGCTTGTAGACACCTGACAGCGCAGAAGGTGCCCTGCAGAATGGGTGGCTGCCTTTTCTGGGTTCCTGATAATTCAACCCAAGACCCATCATTCAAGCAAGTCAGAGCCAGGCTGAGAATGAAGGACCTGTCCTTTCTGCCCAGGTGGGTACCTACCTGCCAGGTTAGCATCATCCATATTCAGCAGCCTTCTCACCCCTGGAAGTCTCACTTCCCCCCTTATATTAGGGCTTAAGTAACTTATGGTATCTGAACAACACTGCTGGTAGCCACACTGCAGAGTGCTTGCTCTCTGTTACATTCTAATGTCTTCTCCCACAGGCCCTATGGGTTTCTCCCCCATGAATTCTGGTTTGCCCCACACAGGCCCCAACACTAGTGTGACTTTACAGGATCTGAGATTCTGAGGTTTTCACAGGAAAGAGCTTTATTTTATTCCTTTTCCTTCTTTTTTTTTTGAGAGAGAGAGGAACAGTGAGACAAAGAGAGAATAAATTTCATTTAGTTTTTCATGTGTCTTTCATTGCTCCTAGACATTGCTGTATAAGTTCTGCTGGGATTTAAACTCGCGTACTCATGCATGCCAGGCAAGCGCCTTAACCACTGAACCACTGCTCTAGTCCCTGTATTATTCTTTTGATGTTATAAATATTCCCAGGCACTACTGATTCTCATTGTTCCATACTACTTCGTGTATTACCTCCTGAAAACCAATTATATACTACACCACAGGTGGATTAAGGTCTCACTTCAAGAATCCCCAGGTTGTAGATCTAGATGGGATCTAAGAAGCGAGCTGGACCTTCCTCCAAACTGGTAATAAATACTTAGAGCCCTGGAGAGAGTATGTGATTTTTCCATTAGCCAGGTAGTGATAAAGTCTGGACTTTAACCTAGTTCTTCTGTTATTCAGCCTAGTTTCTTCCTGCTATGTCTTCTTATAAAATTTTCACAGCCTAGAAAGTTTCCCCTTTTTCTTATTCGTATATACCCACATTAAATTGTGAGTCCCGAGAAATAGAGAAGCTGTCACAGTCTTGAGCATGGTACATTGTGCAATGTTCAGTCCAAAATCTGTGGATATAACTTTGCGTTATAGCATTTCCCTTACTCATCATTTAAGAATACAGTTAGAATACAGCAAAAAGACAATAAGCGCAAGGGTCGAATGTTTTCCCTCATTTGTGGAGGCTGGAGTTAAACCCAGGCCTGTGTGAAAGGCAGTCAACCTCATCTATTAGATCCAGCAAAGACGTAGCAACACACAATCTAGACAATCATAGATATGTAGCGGGGGGAAGAGAGAGGGGGCAGAGTGGAGGGCAGAGGGAGAGACAAGAGGGAGGGATCTAAGGGGTAATTCTGGTTTAATAATATATGCATAAGAGAGGGTAATTGGGGGGGGCACTCCTGGGGATAATTGCAATATCCAGAATATATACACATTTTATACACATTTTATATTATTTTGTTAAAATCTTGTAAGGTTGTTCAAAAATAAAAAAAATTTAAAATAAAAAAAGAATATATGCATATCATATTGTTACTTTATATGCATTTATGATTGTGCAATAAATCAATTTCTTAACAAAAAAATTTTCTAAAAAATAATAAGCTAGGAGCCTAGTAATAAAATAACCAATTCTGGTTACCAAACCAGCCATTCTCCTATTTAAACAGAATAATTAAAGGAATTTAAGTTTCATACACAATAGAAACAAATTAGGTAATCGTTTACCCTGTTCTTTGGCAGAGTAACCCAGTGGCATATTTAACTTGGCATTTAAAGGCATTTCCAAATTCTCTGATGGACAGGGAACACGGCATTTCAAAAGCAGGAATTTGTTCTTAAGTTCGCCTAAGAAAAGAAACCCAGGTCCTTTTGTCTTACTGTCCAATACATTTAGATTTACTTGAAATTTTGAGACTTTAAAGCCTGCCCATCCATAGGTCTTAGTACCATTAATGGAGAGGAAAAGTAGGAGGAAGGAAGAAGACAAGGAGAAGGAGCAGAAGATGGAGGAAAAGAGAAGGAGATGAAGGAAAGGGAGGGAGGGAGGGAGAAAGGAAGGAAAGGAAAAGGAGGGAAAGCTTGCTGTTTGGTTCTCAGATACAAAGCAATATACGAACAATAGCAACTGCATGTGAAGTCACTCATGAATTGTTATTTAGATTCTGATTCACAGGCACTGGTTACTGGTTTCCAAACTGGAGATTCTGCTTCAAGAGCACACAACCACCCATGTATGCATGTCTCCTTCATTGCTCTAGTGAGTCCCCAAATTTGTGACCCTGTTAACTTAAAATCCATTATACTTGTGCACCAACTCCTGTATGAATCACACCAGCCCATCCTTTTAAGTGGAGAACACAGCTTTAATGTTAGCTACTGCACACCTGCAGGCACTGGTGTGCTTGCATTGTCAGAGCCTAATAATGGCACATTGTGCTTTTCTCATACCATCAGATTCTCTGCCCTCTTTTTCTAAAATTTTGTGTATTATTTTTCCATTAAGATCTAATAGACAACACATAAATTGTCTCCTGAGCATAAAAACATAATAAGCACATAAAATGCTCACACAAAGTACCACATTTAAAAATGGTTTCCTAGTGAAGCACGCATGAGAACATTTATGAAGATTTAAAAAGTCAATACTAACCTAATTCAAGTTCACGCTGCCTCCCTGCTCAGCAACTCAAGGTCAGCTCTGAGTATGTTAGCTGCTTTAATATGCTCACAGTCCTTGCTCTGCAACAGGGCGAGGTTCAATGCGGAACTGCCACTCCCTTAGCTTTCAGGTTTCCAGAGTTTTATAATTAGATTAGAAAGGAAATGTCATATTTTGCACTTCAGGATTTTCAATGAATATATTAACAAGGTATTTCAAGTTTATTTGGCTGCCTCATAACATTACTGGGGAATCAGTTTTCCTAGACATTGCATTCAAAAGATTTCATTAAATAGACTGTAAAGTTTTTTTGTAGATTAAAAAAAATCATGAGTAAGGAAGGAGTGGCTCATGATAGGATAGTGATATTAGGAAAGGGATTTGATAGGAGCAGGAGAGAGCAATCTACCTTTGGAAAAGGGATAAATTGTGATTACTGTTGCATAATTCTATAGGCCCAGGGAATCTGGCTGAGTTGTCCCAACCCCAGAAGGGAGGACCTTGACTGCTGACTCTTACCTTCTTGGCTGCACTTTTGCCTCTCTTGCCCAAGCCTTTGCATGCACTCTTTTCTCTGCTTGGAAACTACTCTTCCTTTCTCTAAGGGGTCCTATGCCTCCACTGTCATTTAACTCTTTGGGCATGCTATATTTAGTACCCACTTTGTCCCCTGTCAACTGTGAGCTCCTGGGGGCATGATTGTCAACCAAGACTGACCCAGGGCCCAGCACAAGGAAGGAGCTTAATAAATACACATAGCTTCCCTTTTGCAATGGAAATTTGCTAGCATGAATAAATGTGGCAAGAACAGAATGATAGGCTTTCGTGTACCTTTCACTTTGCTTCAACAATTTTAACAACATTTGAAGAACATACCAAACTTCATTTTACTTCATCAACAAATAATTGAATAATTTCAAAAAATATTTAGGTTATGGAAAAAATCATAAACCTGGTACAGAGTCAAAATACTCTTTACCCCAGTTCCTCTAATATAAACACTTTATAATACCATAGTACAATGATCAAAACCAGGAATTCAACACTGAGGTAATGCTATTAATTAAATTGTAGACCTTACTTGGATTTCACCAGCTTTTAGTCAAGATCCTTTCTCTTTTCTTGTGCCAGGGATTGAACCCACAGGCAGTTAACTGAGTCATATCCCCAGCCCTTTTTATTTTTTATTTTGGGACAGTTTCACTAACTCGCTTAGGGCCTCGCTAAGTTGCTGAGGCTGGCTGTGAACCTGTGATCCTCCTGCCTCAGCCTCCCCAGTGGTTGGGAGTACAGGAATGCGCCACTGTACCTGGATCAGCATCCTTTTTCTAGTCAAGGAGGCCATCCAATACCTCACATTGTATTTAGTTGCCATGTCAACTTAGTCACCTCCATCTGTGACAGTCTGTCCTTGTCCTTTCTAATCTTGGCTCTTCTGCAGAGGAATGGTCAGTGACTTTGGGAACTGTGCCTGTTTCTCACAGTTTGGTTGAGGTGACACATTCTATGCAAACTATCAGAGGTTACACCATTCCCTTCTCAGCACATGGTTTCTAGATATCATCCCATTTTCAAGACATAACACATCTCATTAGTGGTGATGCTAACCTTGGTCCCTTAATCAAAGCCATGTCTTCCAGGGTTGCCCACCACAGTTCCTATCTACCACTTTGGAATTAATAAACATCTTTTGGGTGATACTCTGTGATCAGGCAAATATTTTGCTTCTGAGTAAGCTTCTACCCACTGAAGATCCGTTACGGATTTTGCCCATAGCCATATTGCTATGCTTACTTCACAGTAATTTTTAATTTCCCTTTTATTCCATGTTTAATAATTGGAATTCTTCCATAAAGCAGAGCTAAATCCTTCTTATTTGCTCAGTTACTTGGAAAACCAACATATACAGTGTTGCTCAATTCGTCCCAGCTTTGGCTTTTGGGAGTTCCTTCATCTTGGCTCGTGTCCTCTGTGATAAACGCTCTCATTTTGTGAGCTTTTCCTGATAACTTTTTATTCCAGGCTTATCTTTAATTCTTCTGCCCCAGCCCTGAACTCAGTCATTTGTCACAATTAAAAATCCTCATTACTTCTGGTTTTGAATACCCAGGAGCTGGTCTCAAAAGACTAGGCATGGAACCACCATATGACCCAGCCATAACACTTCTTGGTATTTACACTGAAGAATTAAAGTGATATATGAATATTCATGTTTATAGCAGCACAATTCACAATATTCTAAGCTATGAACCAGCCTAAGCATCCATCAATGGATGAATGGATAGAAAAAGTATGGTGTCTATACACAATGGAGTTTTACTCAGTCAGAAAGAAAAATTTGCAGGAAAAAAATGGGTGGAATTAGAGACCATCATGTTAAGTGAAAAAAGTCAAACCCAGAAGGATAAGGGTCCTATGTTTTCTTTTGTATGCAGGAGCTAGAAAGGAACACAAATGTGGGGATGAATCTCCAAAAAAAGGGAGATCGGTAGATGAAAGGGACCAAGAGATGGGAGGAAGAGAGGGATGGGGAAAATCCTGGGGAGTGATATTGGCCCAATTATATAGTTATATTTGTGCATGTATGAATCAAATCCTTTCAATATGTACAACTATAATGCACTAATATAAAAAATGTGCCAAAAAAACCCTCATGCTGCGCACTATGTGTACTCACTGCTTATAAGGGTTTCAATATTCCTCTTCTTTCTTACATGAAGGACAGCACACTACAGACATATTATTGCACTTTGTTTTTTGTTGCTCTTATGCTCACTTAAGTGCAAATCACAGAAATTATGTCCATCTAAGTTCAAAAAATTTCTTATTTATTTATTTTATAGCTTCAAAGTTTTCACTGTTTCCATGCATTACGTGTTATGGCACCACTCACGTATGTGTGAGCATTAAGGTTTTTCCCAATGTTTTGGACTTAGAAACAATACTTCAATGAATGCCATTGTGCATATGCATGTTTGAATCTTAGGAGGCATATTTTACTAAAAAACATACTCCTTCAAAATGTACGTACTTTTTCTCTTCACATGACCACACTATTCTACTATCATGCTAGAAATGTGTGATGCCATCTGGAAAAGGCACTGCTTTGCATCTCAAGGGCTGTCTACACCCAATTCTCTGCAGCCGTTATGAAAGGAGGGTAGCAGCCTGAGGACACCCTGCCAGGTTCCAAGGACCCAGTTATCAAGGAACAGCAGGAACTTTGAGCAAGTGAATAAAATATGTGCCGGGTGCCCTCGACATGATGTTAAGAGAGCTATTATTCTCACTTTACAGATAAGATGTCAGAACCTCAGAAAGATAAAGACTTGCTTAGTCACCCAGTTGATGACAGAGTCAGTTCCCAGGTTGTTATGTGGCTGAAGTCCACACTTTCTTCACCATATCACACACGTCACACCCAAAGTTGAAGGGAAGGAGCAAACCAAGGTCTAATGCTTGAGAACATGAATGAAAACACCACTACTGGAAGCAAATGAGGCTCTCAGAAAAAAAAAAAAAAAGGAGGCAGAGAAGGGGAAGGCTTCCTTTAGTGGCAAGGGCAAGTGGGGGTAGAAGGGAACAGAACCTTTACACATCTAGAGGCAGTGACATTCACCTCAGGGAGCCAAGTTCACATGTGCATTTGGAAAAAAGAAGAATAGAAACAGGTCACACACACACACACACACACACACACACAAAGTCCTTGGACTTTTGTTAAAATGCAAATTCTGATTCAACAGGGCTAGGCTGGGTCCTGAGACTGCATTTCTAGTAAGTTGCCAGATGCAGCCCATGGTGCTGTCCAGGGCCATACTACAAGTTGTGAGTTTAAGCTATGGAAGATGAACCTGTAGGTGCAATACGAGAGTGCACTCCAGATGAAGCCCTCCACTGCCAGGGTGTCCAGAGGTGGGTGGACAGCAATTGAGGGGTCACAAGCATCAGGGCATCAGAACTCACAGCCTGACAATGTCTGACATCTGCTGGTGCTGTGACCATTAAGCTGTGGGTCTTCTTTGCTTTTGGCAAAAAACATACACAAGTATTTTTTGGCCAAAGCAGTTGACCTGGATAACGAAAAGAGTGTCATTTCTTTTCTCTTAACAGAAAAGTTTCGTAATGTCTCTGGTGATTGGATTGGCCACAAAGCAGCCAACTGTTTCTTTTCTCTTACTCACATTTGTGTTGAAGGATGGTGAGGATCTCACTCTGCTTTTTCTTCTCCTCAGGAAAACAACTTTTCCCGCAATTCCACTTTCAAAGCATTATTCTTTTGAATGGCAATGAACAGGATTGAATGGTGGAACTAGACCCAGGAGCAAAACCCAAGTGTACCTGGCCAGGGAAGGCATTCCAGAGGAGGGGGCTTTCCTGCCCAGGACCAGCCACCAGACTTCTATTGAACACATTCTGGTTCCCAATTTCAAGGCCTCTGATATCCTATTTAACCAACTCAGAAACAGATGTTATCTTCAAGATCACCCACAAAATCTCTGACCTTTTCTAGGTTTAAGGAAGAAGAAAACTGAGCTCTCTTGAAGGTCAACTGCATGCCAGGCACCATGCCTAACTCTATCTTTGATTCACACTTGTGCACACACACATCCATCTTGCCATTAGAGTCAGGAAGCAGTCTCTGATTTTGAAAAATGTTTGAATTCATTTCATTTGGAAATGAATGTTGACCTTTACATTCTCTAGATACACTAGACATTTTAAGGAGGCTTTTCCTTTGTTTTCTTGATGTGGATGCCTTAATTAAATAGAAAGTGGAATTTTAGAAATTACACAGGGAAGATGCAATCTTGGACTCATCCACAATCCAGTTGTGCCAGGGCAGTGGAGTAGGTCAAAGAAAGTGCCCAGAGACAGCGTGGGAGACATATGGTTTATTGGTGGAAGCTTACAAGAGATCAGTGACTACTCCATGAAGGATTTAGTGGCAATGGTTTGACAGAGAGCACCTTAGTTTTCCAGGATGTTTTCCAAGCAGCCCCTCCTCTGCCTCAAGGTATTTTGTACAGTGGCAGCAGACTGGATGGGTGACACATACCCTTTCCACAGTGCCCTCAGTTCTGTGTCCACCCCACTAAGAGGGGTTTTATAAGTTAGGCTGCAGAAGCAATGATATTGTCAGCGTTAGATTGCTTTGTTTACTTGTCTGACCAGCATCCAAGGAGCAACTCTCCCAGACCACATGCAAGAAAGTAGCTTTCTACAGATAGCACAGACTTGCCCTGTTTCACGGTGTGCCTAAGCCAGTGTCTTTCAAGAGAATGTGTATCTGGACTTTCTGGTTCAGGCTTGCTTTCATTGTTACTTTAAGTTGACTAGGTTTGGGGATCAGAAAGGAGGCATTCAGGACATGGTGTTTTGCTGCCACCCTTTGCTTTAGGGATGATTGAAAATCGTTTGCCATCCCAATCCTTGAAGAGACAGGGGCTGGCCCTCCCCTTTAGAAGAGTCCCTGGGAAACCACTAACTCTGGCATCTCTTGCAGTCCTGTGATTCTTCTGTCTCTTGTTCCTCACTTGGCAGGATGCTTTATCACTACATAAAGTTGTTCTTCGTGACGGCTTCTGGGAATAATAAATGCAACTATAGTATTAGATTTGATAGCAAAGACCTAAAAAGAAAAACAACTGAATTAACTGGATTACTGGATTCTATTGCAATTGTAAAGGGAATATGAGAGCATACAGGATCCCGAGAAATGGCAGCTACTTCTACATATCAGTTAGAGCCCTATGAATAGGTGGCGCAGCTTAAAGCAGAATTTGGGAATTCTCCACACAACCCATTCCTCTGTACTGGCTTCCTCATTATGCACAGTTTAACCACAACTGGGGTCCCTCTGCCCTCTTGACCTTCCTCTGTGGTTGTGTTTGTAACAGGCACTGCATGACCAGGCAGGCCTGTGATCAAGTCTCCTTTCAAGAATTTTCCATAGAATTTTTCTATGAGTATGAAAAGTTGCTTAACTGCCCGAGAACCTACTTTATAAGGTGGCTGTGAAGTCTGAGTGGTATAAACTGCCCAGAGAAAATCTGGGCACAGAGCAGGCACTCTAAAATAGTAGTTATTAGGCCCATTATTTCAGTAACTATAGAAGAAGGTAAGGAAAGATAAGAGTATGGAAGAGTGAAAATAGAAGTTACAGATGAAAGCGTAAGTTAGAGGCCTCCACATCCCCTGGACTGGAAACTGCCTCAGGTGCTTAGAAGTCTGAGCTAACCTGAGTCCACCAGGAAGGTCCTGAGGGATGCAGGCAGGTCTTGAGGGATGCCGTGAGGGAGAAGGATGACACACAATCACCACCTGAGGACTCTTAGTTATCCACCACCACTACTAGGGTGACAACCTGCCCTCTGGCCCCTTTCTGGGCTGCTTAGCCTGGTGAGAATTCTCTCACCTGGAGGCTGGGTCAGGCAGCAGAGTCCCTGAAGTACTGACATCCTCATGCTACCACAGGCCACACCGGGAAATAAGATGAATATTCTCAAGCAGCATGCAGATCTTTCTAAGGTCTCATATTTTATAAATATTTGTTCTTGAGTCTGACAGAGGAAGGTGCCTGGGACCTGGCATGAGTAGACCTGGCTTCTTGCCTGGTGCTGGTCTCACCTCTGGGAACCTAGGTCCCTCGGTTTCTCAGGGCCTCCATTCCTCTCCTGTACAAACTTAAATGATCATATGTCTCTTTGAAGTTTGTGAAAGGATTAAATCCTTTGATGAATGTAGACAACCTCAACGAGATCCCAGTCCATAGAGCATGCCCAACAACTGTTAATTTGTTTTCGTAACGGTTATTGAAACTGATCTCTAAGTAGTACAATTTCATCATGAGGGATGCTTGATTCCTGATGCAGCCATACCTATTTCCTGATAGCTGATATTCCTCCCTGCTCTGAAATGTTATGAACATCCAGTAGATGGAAGGAAATTACACATGGACCCCACACCTTGGTTTTCCACTTACCAATGCCGAAGTCTGAGCTACCAGCCAGAGAGACCCAATGTGAGTTTTCTATAGCATCATCCCTCAGGTGCCATCTTCATCTGCGAAGTCAACTAGGATCCTGTTCATTCTGTTTTCTCTAACACACACTCTTCCCCTTACAATTAATTTTCAAATTTAAATAACCTCTCTCTGAACAATTTCTACATTATACCTCATATTTGATTGTGGTAAAAGGCTTTGTCCCTTTTGGAAGGGAAGCATCAAGTCCAGGTCTCCCAATGCTGAGAGCTCCGAGAACAGCCACCCCGAGATGGATGGCTGTAGCCGTCACTCAACAATGTTTATTGGAGCACAGCCCACGATGTCAAAGTTGAACTTCCCCGCACATCTGTAGGACCCTCCACTATGTCCTCAGGCATGACACCTTTGTTAGTGGCCTAGCCACACCAACAGACCAAGAACACAGTGTGGGAAGAACTTCTCTCTCCATTGCCCTTCGTATTCAAGTGCAACACACTCTGGATAGAAGCCTTTTGTGTGCAATAACTGCCACCAAAGGCAGCCTGAAGGTCCACTATATGACACACAGGGCAAACAATAACTCAGCTTGCTGTGGGAGGAAGCTGGCCATGGAGAACACAATGGTCCTGTTGGGTATGCATGGGGAAGAGAGTCTCTGAAATGTTTCCCAAGGAAATCCTGGCCCCCTGGGTACACATGGACCCTGTCGTATGGAACCAGTACACCAGCATGTTCAACCGTGGCCTGGCCATGAAGAACAACGGGATCTCCGTGATCCAGAACAGCAGCAGTCCCACTCTGCTCATTTCCCTGGGGGCCAGCTCCATGATGGAGAGCACCACTGTCTCCAAGATGAATGGCTGTCATCAGGTGTCAGTGCCCAGGTAGAAAAGTGAGGTGTGGCCAACAGGGTTGCCAAGCACCAGTTCCCTCACTTCCTGGAAGAGCACAAGATCATGGTCAGCTCCAGAAGAATCTGCAAGGAAGAAGTGCAGACCTGAGTGAAAGGACTAGTAGCTGGGCTATGTTTGGTTTTCTGCAAGAAGCCATCTTCTCCTCCTGTCCTCTTTATTCTTACTGATATGCAATGATTTTACTGCTGCGACTGCATTGCAACCTTGGGAAGTCCTATAATCATGATTGTGGCTATGCTGCTTTGCAAAAAAGTGGGGGGGGGGGAATGAAAAACAAAAGATCCATACCAAAACAGACTAGAATCTTTTTCGTTTGTTTTGTTTTGATTTTGGAAAGAAGCAGGTGTTGCAAATTAGTTTTGCTACTTGCTTGTTTCAAGGTGAAACAGTTGGAACTTACTGCATCCTTGTGGAAAAGACAACTATTTAGCCTAAGGAGTACGGGGCGGGGGGATACTCTGATTCCATGATAACCATATGGGGGTGATAGGTGGACCTGTCTTGCGTGTTTTCTAATGCCACACGCATCTTTTGTTTTGCTTTTAGTTTTGAATGTACTAAAAAAAAAACGAAAAGAAAAAGAAACCTAAGGTCGTAGAAGGAACAAATTCCTTTGACCTTAAAATGTTAAGTAGTGTGAGGATAGAGTTAATAGAATGTGAGGATGGGGTTAGTGCAAGGACCAGACAAACTCCATCTTGTCCAGAGTATTCATACTGAGAGCAGCATGACCCCAAACTGCCTCTATTTTGGGAGAAACTACAAGGCTATAAAAACAACTTAAGAATGTAAACCCACGGCCGGAGCCAAAACAACAGCCTTGACAAATAATTATCTAGAGTCCAAATGTTCATATGGCAAAAACATAAGACCCCCAGGCCTATAGCCAATAATAGCAAAAGTCATAGTCTCCCACCTGCCTTTACCCAATCCTGTAACACTAAGACTTGTAACCCCCGCTTGCAGAATTTTCCTTTATAAACCCTGACTCTCTGAGTTTGGCTGCTGCTCTCCTCCACCCGCTGTGCCGGACGGTGGCCCAAGCTCGAGCTTGTAATCAATAATCAATAAAACCCCTTTGTGATTACAGCAGACGCCGGGCTCTGTGTGGTTGTTTGGGGGTCTCTGGCATAACAGTAGGATGCCCCCGCCTGGACTTACTTTAGTCCTTAGGGAGCCAATGTATGTGTTGCTGCTTATTTAAAGACAGTTCTGGGTGTTAGAGCTTTAATTTATTTATCTCAATTATTTTTTATTTTTGTAGCTATAGTCTCGTTTTCCTATTTTATAACCACTGAAGTATTCCTAGGCCCTGTCTTAACCCTAAGAGTTGACACATTGGTGGGAACAGCTAGATATTTGTGATGTCTTTGTAATTCTTTTTTTTAATCCCTTTTTGTGCATGTAATAATGTAAAGCAAATGATGAAATGTTGCTCTAATGGTTGAATGAGGAAGGAGGAAAAAAAGACCCAACTTTGGGGCCTAGAACTCGCCCACTGTATGGAAGGTGCTTATTGAAGTATGGATCAAGACTGTTATCCAAAGTTTTGTCCCTATTATTGCACCTGACTTTAGGATTTTTTTAAAAAATTGTTTTTGCCAAGTTGTGCTTTTCTTTCTGGAATTGTAAGTGAATATAGTAATAGTACCTGTTTACACGGCGATGTGGATATTGTTATGGAGAACACACCAGTGGCTCTCACTGTTGAACTCACAACGACTAGCAAATGTGTGATCTGTGGAAATCCCTGTAGGACCTGCTGATACTGTGGGTTGGAAAATAAATTTTGAATGCCCCCCAAAACATAAATAATAACCTGAACAAGGTTTCCTTTTCACTCAACTGCTTATTAAATGCTTAGTACCAAAAGCCTCCAAACATAAAAACTGCAACCCTTATAGAAGTTCTCTGGTTCTTGCAAGCTGGTCCTCCCGGTTACCCACTTGCCCAGAGTCTTATCCAGCTGGCAGTGAGGGCAGCTGACCACTCTACCCTTGGACTCCAGCCACCCTAAACATTTTGTAATATATAAATTATACCTCGATGTTACTGCTTAAAAAATAAAAATGTGACATTTGTTGAAACAACACTGAGCTGCAAACTTAAGATGTATGCCCTTCATTATATGTCTGTTTCACTTTGGTAAGATTGTGGAAAAAACACACCCAGTCCCAAAGGTGCTATAATTTGAAAGAAAAAAGTCCCATTCCTTGCAAGGTTTTTGTAAGGGTCCAACAAACATTGAATGGGATTGAACTTGGGGAAAAAATAGACAAACTTAAAACATAAAAATTTCTACTAAGAACTCTAAATAGAAACACTATGTCCAAATTTTCCACCCCTTAGCAAATAGGAAAGATCTATTTTCTAGCTATCTTCAATCTCCCAATGAACACCAGGCTACTGTCAAATATATTTAAATAGTGGGTCCCGACTTCTGGATCCAGGTTCTGGTGCCTCCACTACTTAGCTTGTGATCTTAGACAAATTTGCCTCCAATCTCTGTGTTAATTTTTCCTATTCCAAAAACCAGGCTGTAATTTTTTCTGGCAACATGCACAGTAGGAGTTTGACTCCTTACAGGAGAGATGCTGAGGCTCACTTTTCTTTCTGTAACTTGACCTTTCTGAGTCTGTCCACCCAGCCTCTCTTCTCCCCTTCTCTTGATAAGAACATCTCCGTTCAATCAAGAAATGTCTCCTGCCTCCTCCAAAGACAGGGACACCCAGTCAAGGACAAATCAATGACAGAATCATGGAAGGACCTCAGACCACACAGACATCTCAATGAGATGTGAGTCCATCCACATATCTGTGAAAGTGCCTAGTCATGTCAGAGGGAGATGTGGGCAATCTTGCCCGTTCTTGTCCTATCAGGAGTATGAATCAGTAAGTCCCCTTCTTTGCTTAAGAATATCCTACAACTACAACCCACCCAAGGGAAAAAAAAAACAAAATCAAAGACCAAAATCAAAAGCAAACCCCTTTCTGTCAATTTCACTCAGGGCTGGTGGTCCAGTGTGAGTAAACCATCGGTCTCAACCTTTCCTCCTCTATCCTTGTGCTAAGAAATGCATTCTAGAATCATGTTTTAAAGTCTAGAGAGGAGTGTCAAGGGAGAATTAACAACAAAGGACAAGCTAGGAGGGGCCATAGAGTGGACATAGTCCAGGTTTTTATTCTTGAGGTCCAAACAACAATTTTTAAAAAATGTCTTTAACTGAAGCAAGGAAAGATTTTTTTTTAATTTTTTTAAATTTTTTTATTTTTGAGCAACCTTACAAGATTTTAACAAAACAATATAAAATGTGTATAAGATGTGTATATATTCTGGACATTGCAACTGTCCCCAGGAGTGCCCCCCCCCCCCAATTACCCTCCCTTATCCCTCCCTTCCCCTTCCCGTTAGGAAAGATTTATGCCACCAAGAAAAGAGATTGTCACTTGCAAGAATGCCAAAGCAAGTAACAGTGTCTCCCTGCTGGTGTCTTCTGAGACAGGACCAAGGCCAACCCCAGCCTCCATTCCTAGGGATGTGTTGAGTTACATGCTCCAACTTGCCCTTCTTTCTGTCAAAAATCAAGACCCTCTGTGATGGGCAGGGGGGCTTGAATGCTGCTTTATGCTGTTGGTTTTTTAGGTTCACTTTTCCTTGGGCAACCAGGTTACCTCTATTAGTTTGGGTGGTAGAGCCAAAGAGAACCAAAAACTAAGAGTTAAGAAGTACAGACAGTCCCTGACTTACTGATTTCACTTACAGATTTTTGACTTTATAATGTCATGAAAGTGAGGCAAATTCACTATAAACCATACTTCAAACTTTGAACTTGAATCTTTTCCCAAGCTTGAGATATGTAGTAAGATAACTCTCTTGTCATGCTCGGTGACAGCAGCAGGGAGCCACAGCTGCCAGTCAGCCACGGGATCACCAGGGGAAACGATCTCACTTTACTGTGTGCTGCACTGCTAAGCTAGGACGAATGGTGGGTTGTGGACATTAAATGCATTTTCAGCTTAATGATATTTTCAACCGACAATAGCTTTGTCAGCCTATAACTTCATCATCGGTCGAGGGGCAACTGCAAAGACTGTTACAAGAATGACATCAAGTAGCATCTCCAAGGTTCCGGGACAATGAGACATCCTCGGGTATTGGCTGGCTGGTCGCGTCTGTGGTCACATGCTTTGGGGTGTTCTCTGAGAACATATCAGTGTGCCAGATTGAGGTCAGGCCCAAGGGTTGACGATGCAGAACACTTGAAAATTGCCTGGCAGTTTAGGAAGCTCAAAAAATCACACTTGGCTAATTGAGGGAGGCATGGGCACAAGAGTAAAGGCCCAGGAAGTGTTTTAAAAAACAATTCGGAGAAGGAAGGATTTTATTTCTCACTGTAATAGCCTTCTAAAATATTTGAATTCTTTTTCAAGGCCATTGCATTAAAAGAAAACTCAAGAAATTGCCAAGAAAATTGGTGTACACTTTTGAAACATCAGAAAATGATTTCTTCCTTTCCCACTTAATTTCAGTAAGGTTAGACTTGACCTTGGTGTAGGTCAGAGGAGAAAGTCGTCCCACACGGAGAGGGGTCTTTTGAGAAGCCTTGTCTCCCTCTGTCTTGCTCTCTGTTTCCTTATCCAGTAGCTAATCAGCAGAGGCTTTTACTAGTTGGAAAGTGAAATTGGGCCATTAGCTAAATGAATTACCCCCGGGTTGGGATTTGTATGCTGCTGTGGTGTGGATGAGTGTTCCAAGGTGGTGCTTTTGTGGGTCCTTAGGAGGTGGGACCTAGTGAGAAGTTCTTAGGACATTGAGGGCATGCTCCCAAAGGGGATTATAGGATCCCAACCCTTCCTCTCCTGCCCTGCCTCCTGACTCATCAGTTAGCAACCTGCTCTGCCACACATTCCCACCATGATGCACCACCCTTGACAAAGGTGCAAAGCAATGAGGCCACTTGATCTTGGACTGGAATTTCCAGAACTGCAAGCCAAAATAAACATTTTTCTTTTTAAAAGTCAATTGCCTCAGGTACTTCCTCATAGTGACACAAAGCTGCCTAAAACAGAAAAGTAGGCTGGGAGTAGGAGCCTAGGTGGAATGGAGCAAGGCTTGCTGAACAGTCCAGGCTTGTCATAATCCTGTTCATCAGTCCATCATCTTTTTTTTAAGAGAGAGAGGGACAGTGAAAGAGAGAGAGAGAGAAAGAGAGAGAGAGGGAATCAAATTTATTTAGTTTTTCATGTGGCTTTTGTTGCGTACATGGTGCTGGGGTTTGAACTTGCATACTCATGCATGCCAGGCAAGCACCATAACCACTGAGCCACTGCTCCAGCCTCATAATTCCATCATCTTAAGAAAAGAAAAGGAATAAAGATAGGGGAATGGTGTAATGTAGGAACGGTCATGTCCCTGTGACAGTCATGAGGACATGGCATAAATCTGGTGTCATTAGATCATTTTACAAGTAAGGACATAAACCTGGATACACAATCAGAAATTGACAGAATGTCCCAGCCAAAGGTTGGAGCTGGTACAGTCACGTACTCCAAACCATTGGCAGCAGATTTTTTCCAGACCAGACACCACCAAGAACGCTGAGTAGAAGCTGCATCACTAAACCAGCTTCTTCATCCCCATCAAATAAACCCTATGTGGGACTGAGCTCCAATCGTATGACTTGAGAACATAATAGTTATACTGAAAGAAATACATCAAGGCTGAGGAATCTTTTGGACACGTTGTATAAGGACAAGTTGGTTATATCTTAATCTCAGTGCTACCTATACTGTTTTATCAAAGTCAATCCCAGTCTTTGGTGGAAAAGGGTCATCTAACATCCAAGTTATTTTTTATTCTCAAGGTTTCAAAACAGTGTTACCTAGATAGTCCCAGTCCCTCACACTTCCCCTTTGGAATTAGTAGTGCCAGCTACTCCCACTTCATCATTTGCCACTTTTTTCCCCTATTCAAAGTCCTCAGAAATCAGTGTAGGTGTTAGAGAGATCCTGTCCCCACAAATCTGTAGTCACTCTTCCTGCATTGGTCATGATCTTGGTGCAGAGAGCAAGAATAGTGCTGCACATAGTTCACTGTCCTGAATAGATCTGCCTCCTATTTATTTCTGCAGAACACTGACCTCATGAAAGCTGTAGACACCATCCACAATTGACAAGCTTAAAGAAAACCTCATATACCAGAATGGGTTTGTACTGCATTATTTAATCAGCATTTGTTGTTGATGGCAGCATGGTTTGTTCTTTTCAGATGCTCCACTCCGAGAATCTATAGTTTGGTTCAGGTGTGCCCATAGCTGGCACAAGCTGATGCTGCAAGTGGATCTGCAGCCACCCGAGACCTGCTGCGGTTACAACTGCAGAATGTTCTTGACCGCATTGACATAGCGGCTGTCTGGGGGTGGCTTCTTCTGACTCCCAGGCTGCAGGAACTTCTTGATTGTGGGAATGTTGCTGATTCTTGTTTTAAATGCCTAAATGAGAAATAATAAAAATCAGTGCCTCAATAGATCTCACAACCTTTAGGAAAAAGTCAGAACTTTGCCACAAGAAGATGGTGCTCAGCCGTTGAGTGCGCAGAGCCTGATGTGCTGAAGCCGTCAATCCCTTGATTTTCTGGATGTTCCTGGAAGAGCAAAATCATTGCCAGTGTGCTGAGCATGAGTTATCTTATTAAAAAGGCATTGTCACAGTCAGGCTGTGCATATCAAAAGCTCTAAAATATTCATATTTTTGTCCTATCAATTATTGTTCTAGGAATATATTTTAAAGGAATAAGTAGGGGTATAAGCAAGGAAAATAGTTTTTAGAATTTTAACACAGTGAAAAAATTTGAAAATAACCTATATTTCTAGAAAGGGATATTGGTTACATAAAAAATTGCGGTACATATATAAATTTCATTTCTACAAGGAATATAAGCCATCAATTTAAAATGGTATTAAATGTAATAAGAAAGATGAAGAGAAGTTCCCTGTGTTGATGAAAAAACTATCTAGAGGAGAGACCTAAGAGAGCGATCTGCAGAGAGAAGGCTTCCCCAGCCGATCCGAGACTGAACGGGAAATCCCCAGCTCTTCTCCAGTATTTTGAGATGCATTTGGGAGATTAACATCTTGAAACCCCAGTCCTAATTTGCTCAGTGGTTTTGAGAAGGAGTGACTTGTGAGAAGCCAGTGGAATTTTTTTTTTCTTCCGTCTTGGCTGAGACAGGGCGTGGCCACTCTCCCTTGCTTATATTCCACCTGGGACTGGGGGAGGAGACTAACAGCCGCAAACACAACAGCGCAGAAAACCTGGTGTGCTTTAAAGAAAGTGTTTTTGCAAAGTCACTTCCCATGGTTATTCTCTGTCTGGCGGTGAGATCAGTGTCTAAAAGCTGCCTGCAGACAAGCACAGAGAAGCAGGTTGCGCTATGGAAGCAGGTGCGGGAGTGGCAAGGGCGGGGGAGCCGAGCACCCATCTTTAAACCCCTTGGAGGATTCCACACTCCCTGCCCAAACAGGGCCAGCCGGCCTCAGGTCTGCAAAGCAGGCTCTTAAAACTGCATCTGGAGCCGGCCACAGACTACAGGCTGAATCTGGAGGAGAAGGCTTGGATCAGGCTCTGAATCCTTTTCATGGAAGGAGTTTGGGCAGTGGAGTAAAGAAGAACATTGATCAGCGCTAACCACTCCCACCACAGACAGAAGGACTTTCCCTGTTGAGCCCACGGAACTTCTTGCCCAGCTCTAATGTCACAGTAGTCAGTTTCGGCAACCACCAGCAGATGGAGCATTGAAAACATAAGACTTCTGAATTTCAGATTCCCTGAAAGCCCCAACTGAGAAAACCAGCCTTTATACCCAGACAGTGAAGACCTCCTCCCAAAAAGACCAGAGACACTCTTACTGACTATACTTCCAAGTTTTTACTATTAAGTTTTTTGTTTTTTTTTTTTTTTGCTGTTGTTGCTTGCATGTTCTAGATGTGTACTAATGCGATAACTGGAAGTTTACTGGTTCTTCGATATACAAAAACACTAGCTGTTTTGTTTCCCTGCCCTGTTAACTTCTGGGGGCGGTTATACCCCTACTTTTCCATTTTTTTTTCTTTCTTCTTTTAGGAAAAAATAATAATATTTCTTCCTGTTTTGATAGCCTGTTTTTAAAGGTTTCTTTCTCTTTTTCTTTTTCCCTATTTATCATCTCTCTTATTCCCTCTTATCCATCCTCATTCTTGAGAAGAAAGATTCTGGTCAGTGCATATAGTATTTGAAATATATTATGCCTGACAAGCATAATTCACAGGGATAACTTCTTCCCTTAAATGAGCACCCAAATCTTAGTAATAACTCTTTTACCCTTCCTATATTAGGCCACAGCTATAATAGCTTCCCTTTGGATCTGTATTTTCTTTTCTACTTTTTTCTTTTCTCCTTTATTTTAAATTTAGTAATTTTTTATTTTTTTAATTTTCTTTTCTTTTCAATTTTTTTCCTTTTAGCAATTTCTTTTTCTTTCTACAGCAAATTCTTTACCTCCTCCACTTTCTCACAGTCCATAATTGGTCTATATAATCTCTTCTCTAAATTTCACTGGCATTACCCTCCCTCTCTGACTCCCAATTAGTTAATTGTCTTCAACCCCCCACTATTAAGGCTGCTGTGATTGTTAATCTGAACAACACTTATTTGTTCTCAAAGTCTGACATATGTGATATTTAAATACTAGTGTCACCAAAAATATTGATTATCACTAACACTAGTCGCATAGGCTGAATTCAAAAGTCTATTAGTGTCTGTTCTAAATACCTAATTTACTACTGTTTATTGTAAGCTTTGGTTGTATATATTGACAATTTGCTTCTAGCACATGAGGTATGGGAAATCTGTAAGGGTAACTAACAGTTTACAGTAAAGGGGGCACTCTTTTGAAATCAACTTTCCTGACAAAACCCCATTTCAAGTAAGGTTCTGGACAGATTTCCCAATCCAACAGCTTAGTCCTTAAGGCAGGAGACAGGAAAAAGAACCACCTAGTATTGTATTGCTTCCACAAAGGGTTCACCAGTCAAATAAGAGAGAAGAATCTCTTCAGACATGAGAAATCAAACTCAAAGAGGTTCACATAAATCACAAAAATCCCCTAGTAAGGGGGCTATGGCCAGGGACTTGGATGAAAATCTAGAACAATATATCAATGAGCTGATAACAAAAAGGAACAGTGAATTAAAAGAAGAGATAATGAATGGAATAAATGAGAAAACTCAAGAGTTGAGAAACTTGATCATTAAAGAAATCGATTCCCTCAAAAAGGAAGTATCAGACCTAAAATCTGCAGTCAATGACATGAGAGGGACCATGCAAGAATTTAATAATAGACTAACTTCAGTAGAAAATAGAACCTCTGCTATTAAAGAAAGAACATCCAACAATGACGACAGATTGATCAAGCTAGAGCTCACTGATATCAAAAAAGAAAAACAATTAAGAGATCATGACCAGAATTTTTTAAATGTCTGGTATTAAATGAGAAGAAACAATATGAGAGTAATTGGAATACAGGAAGAAATTGAGGCACACACCAATGGTATGAAGATTGTGGATGAAAAATTTTCTCACATAAAAATAGAATCAGACATGCTCATCCAGGAAGCTTACAGGACACCCAATAGGCCTAATCAAAAGAGAAACTCACCAAGACATATCATATTCAAAATGTACAACAGGGATACCAAGGAAACTATATTAAAAGCAGCAAGGAAGAAACGCCAAATCACATTCAGAGGCAAGCCAATAAGAATTATCTGTGACTTTTCAACCCAGACTCTGGAAGCAATAAGGTCTTGGAATGATATCTTTCAATGTCTGAATGGCCACAACATGCAGCCTAGAATTCTATACTCATAAAAAGTCAGCTTCAAATTTGATGGAGAAATCAGAACTTTTCATGATAAAACAAAACTGGCAGAATTCTTCAACAGAAAACCTGCCCTACAAAGAACTCTCAAGGAAACACTCCAGACAGAAGAACAAGCAATTGATACCAAAAACCCACAAACTGAAGAAATTCAGTAAAAGTATCACCCAGCAAGAACTAACCAAGGCAACCACAAAACTAGCTAAATAAGACACAATGACTATGAAACAATTACACATTTCTGTTTTAACACTGAGTGTGAATGATCTAAATGCACCACTCAAAAGACACAGACTTGCAGACTGGATCAAAAAACAAAATCCAAGCATATGTGGCTTACAAGAAACTCACCTCACAGGAAATGACATCCACAGATTAAAGGTGAAAGGTTGGGAAAAAAATCTACCATGCATATGGCCCAAGAAAACAAGCCAGTGTCGCTATACTTATATCCGACAAAGTAAATTTCAAACATAAATCAATCAGAAGAGATAAAGAAGGCCACTACTTAGTACTAAAAGGAACCCTTCAACAGGAAGAAATAACCATAGTTAATATTTACTCTCCAAACAACAGTGCACCCAACTATGTGAATAAATTACTCCATGACATCAAACCACTTGTAGATCTCAACACAACACTGGGAGACTTCAACACTCCGTTGTCACCATTAGACAGATCACCAAAACAAAAAATCAATAAATAAATCACCAGCCTAAATAACTCCATAAATCAAATGGACTTAATAGACATATATAGAATTTTCCATCCCAAGTAAGCAGAATACACCTTCTTCTCTGCAGCACATGGATCCTTTTCCAAAATAGATCATATTCTGATTCATAAAGATAATCTCAGCAAATATTAAAAAGTAGATATTATTCCATGTATCCTCTCAGACCACAATGCTATGACCCTATCAATCAACAGTAAAAATCATAACAGAAAACACACATATTCATGGAGATTGAATAATACTCTATTAAATGAAGAATGGATCCAAGAAGACATGAGAGAAGAAATCCAAAAATTCTTAGAAGAGAATGAAAATGAAGACACAACATGTTGAAACCTCTGGGACAGCATGAAAGCATTCCTAAGGGGAAAATTTATAGCACTGAGTGCCCACATTAAAAATGAAGAGAGATACCGAATAAATAAGCTTATGCTCCATCTCAAAGCCCTTCAAAAGGAAGAACATGGAAAGCAGTGTGGAGAATCCTCAAAAAATTAAGGATGGAACCACCTTATGACCCAGCTATTCCACTCCTGGGTATTTTCCCAAGAGTTAGAATCAGCATATTATAGTGATGTGGCTTCCTCAATGTTTACAGCAGCTCAATTTACTATAGCTAGATTATGGAACCAAATCAGATGCCCCTCATTTGACAGGTGGATACAAAAACTATGGTACATATATACAATGGAGTACTACTCAGCCATTAGAGAAGATGACATTATGGCTTTTGATATCAAATGGATGGAGATGGAAAGAATTATGCTAAGTGAAGTATTCCAATCTCAGAGACTCAAGGGCCAAATGGTTTCTCTTATCTGTGGAAGCTAGAATACATGGGGAAGCAGTATGTTAGATGGCTAAGCTAATAATAACTTCAAATTGTATGATTCTCAACACAACAGGGAGAAGACTCCCTAGGACACTTGAAGGCGTAGAGAGTGGGCTGGGGGGGGGGAGGTGTAAGAAGAAATCCTAG
>PVKS010020159.1:0-37262 GCA_004027875.1 Aplodontia rufa | reverse complement strand
CCGGGAAAGAAAACTCAGACACACGTGGATGGCGGCTTGAAACTATCCTACTTTATTCTTCCCGCACATCAGTAGATATATCGAGAACAGGCTACTAAGGAACCAATAGTGAATCGGTAAGCTAGCTTATTTCAGCCAATGAGGGACTATCATGCTGGTGGCGTCAGGGACTATCATTGACCGGGAAGATGGGAGGAGACAGACAGAAAGCGGCGCTCCAGCGCAGGCGCGTAGCTCACCTTGCTCAGAGCACGCGAAATGTGAAGGGGGAGGAGAGAAAAGTATTATGGCATCCAATATGGTGATTTTTCTCTTGCATAGAGCCCTACACCACACAGGCAGAGATATTATGAAAGCCAGTTAAGGAATGTGGAAGTTGAGGGGATATTTCATGATGTATTCTGTACGTTACCCTAATTCCATATTTTTTGTGTGTTTCTTGTCACTTATGGAATTACCAGCTGCATTATATTCTACGAATGCAGTCCTGTGCATAAGAGCATTTTCTAGTGTTTCTATGAGTCTTAAATCACCCAAATTCACATTCTATTTTTATCACATAAACATCTCTGAAAAAAACCACTAATGTGCCCCAAATTATTAAAATACAGGGAAGATCGACCTTCATGCCTTTGACCTCACCATTTCAGACTCCCTTTCTTCCCACAGCTAATCTTTCCTAATTCTAATGGATTTTAGTAGTGTTTCTTACTTTCTGGGTTCCACCAATAGGAAACCACAACAAAGTCATTATTTTCTTGGCAAAATTACAGAAATTTCCAAGTATATTCTTTCCCTTAATGAAATATACTCCATAACCTCAGTAGTCAGATTTATGTTAGATGATGACTGGTTTGGGAACTAAAACTATGTTAAGGAATTAATGACGAGTAACGGAAGTTTAATCCTTCTTTGTAGATATTAAGAATCATACTTTGGCTCTTAAGTGGTTGCCTTTGGGGCTGCAAGCTATACAGTCATTGACTATATTCCATGTAAGTGTTCAAAAATATGTTTTCATCCTATCGTAGTGCCTTGGTCTTTTATCTACCCCTTCCCATTCATGCATGTAAGATCAAGCACTTACCTACCTGTGTTTCTTCCAAGGTTTCAGCAAGTAAGGAATTTTGCTATGTGTTTCAAAATTTAGTTCTTTAATCACCTATTAACACTAAGGCTTTCAGTTTAAAGGAAATTCCCAAGATAAGGGACTTAGTGAAATCTTGCTCTTATTGTGAGAGTGAAGAAGGCAATTTCAAGCAAAGCCAAATATCCAATACTAAATCTCATTAGCCCCATATCAACTCCTCTCTGAAAACCCAGGTGCCATGCTGTTAGCAATAAACTGAGATTCTAATGCCTTTCCAGAACTCCAAATTACAATATGTAAATCCAAGTGTAAATAATTAAATGTACATATATTTAATATGAATTACCCTGCAGACCTGCTGTTCTCACCTTCTGCCCCCCACCAGACCTTGTCAGTTGCTGGTAAAAAGCGAACATGGCACTAGAGAAGAAGCAGCAGCAAAGGTGGTGAGCACATTATAGCCCTGCAGTGCTTAATCCATAAACCAAGAAGCACAAATTGGTGAATTGGAGCAATGACAGGGTTACACTGAATTACAGGAAAAGGCCCCTTAGGGGACTAGCAGGAAGTAAATTGTGTTCTATTTTGAGATGATGGTTCATTTACATTGTTGTAATTATTTAAATAATGAATATCATAATGAAAGAAGCTTATAAAAGCCAAATCCCACTGAGCTGCAAATCCAAATTTTGCTCATGCTAAATCAAAGCCATTCTCCTCTCATAGTATATCAGTAAATCTATTTAAGGAAAAAAAATTAGGGGACAAGACTTGAACCACAGATGGCTTAGTTGGTACTTCGTTATTAAGGAAATGTCTTAGTCTGGCAGAATTTCGGGGGCTGCCTTTGTAGAGTTTTCTAACTCAGAGGAAGTAGGAAGAGGTCTTTCTCATAGCCAGGAAAATATGTAATGACCCTATTCGAGTCCAGCATAGGCAGCTAGAAGCACTATAGGAAGGATCAGGAAGATATTCAAGGTCAAAACTAAGGGGACTGAAGGAGCAGAACTTTTCCAGAACATAGTCAATCAGGTCAATAAGGTAACTGTCATTCTTGAGAAACAGGTGAAGACTACTCATGAGTCAAAGCATATTAAATAACGAAAACAGGTTAAACATCCCAAGGTCAAGTTAGACATATAACTATAGAATCTCAGAAGTTTCCCCAAAGCAGGTCAACAAAGACTGAGAATATTTGAGAAGAGCACTATGGAATCAAACATAGAAGAATCATCCTGACTTTTTTGGCAGCCTTCTTAATTTTTTTCCTTGCCTTGTCAGAAGTAAAAAGAATGAGTATAATTCTAGCTTGATCACTTAAGTAAGACATGAAAGAGAAAAGTTTGAAAATTCAATGAGAACACCATATGACTCTTTCCTATCTCTGTTATACCCTCTCCTCATAGACACATGCTTGTTTCCAGTTCTTTGGGGATATTAAAACCAGTATCACACACTTTCCAAGAAACTCAGCATTTGCCCTGCCTTCAATACTACGCATGGAACATGGCCTCGTTGCATTATTTAATTATGCTATTCTCTATTGACAGCCACCAGTGTGCTACTTCATCCATTCATTCCCACTCACAATTTTCTCATTTTTCTGAACTGCTTAGTCCTACATGCATTGCACTCTCAAGCTATAACTAACTATCCTTCACTAACTTCAGACCCCGCTATTGTTCTTCAACCTCAATATTTGTAGACACTTAATTTCTGCCAACTTTTAATATTTGCGATTCCTGCTCTTCCTGGCTTCTGTCTCTGGTTACTTTTAGGAAACAAGATAGCATAATAATGAACAGGAAAATGCAATGATCAAGAATGCCTGAGCTGGATGCCAGCCTTTTGGCTCTTTAGGTATGTACCATTTAGGGAATTTCTCAATATATTTTAGGCTCAGTTTCCTTTCCAAAATACCATTTCTATAAAATAATACCTGTTTCACAGGAGATATTTCATACAAAGGGCTTTCAGCATAGTGCTTGAAGCACTGTGAATACAAAATAGATTTGACCTGTATGTGTATTAGTCTTTTTTTTTTGTTTTTATAGAGAGCGGGCCAGTGAAAAAGAAAAAAAGAAGCAATTTTTATTTAATTTCTTTTTCATTTGCCTTTTGTTGCCCCAAGACCTCGTTGGGTACATGGTGCTGGTGTTTGTACTTGTGCATGCCAGGCAAGTACAGTAACCACTGAGTCACCGCTCCAGCCCCATAGTCTTTACCCATTTTCCCCACAACAAACACTTTAATATAATACTTGCATGTTATTTCTATTATTAACACTTTACCTTTCTGTCCTTGTTCATCATCCATGTACAAGCTTATCCAAACATAATTTCATCATCCAATGCTGATGGCATCCTCTCTCTCTTCAATCCAATTTGTCCAATCTAGAACTTGTACCATGTAGTCTATGATTCAGTTTGAATGTCATACGACGTCTCTGTCTCAACATGTCTGGATATCAATGTGTCTTCACCTCTCCTTTCCTCTATAGTATTATCTAGGGGTTTCCCACCCTTGGTGAAGGTGAAAACCAAGGATCCAACTGCCAAGAAAACGTGACTTGAAAACTAAATTTGAACATTCATTTGCTTGAAATGTCCTTATCTACTAACTTATTTGGTTCTATATCATGGATTATTTGAAAAATATTTTTCCATAAATGATCACAACCTTAAAATTATTCCCCTTTAATCTTGTGGATTGCTACAATTGTCTGTTATCAGTTGTCTTTGACTCCACAACTTCTTCCTTCAAAACTAAGCAAAATTCATCTTCTTTCAGAATGTTCTTTGTAAATTTGAACTCTTAATAGATACTACACTTTAAATGTTTCAATGGTTTACTACAGCCATCAATGAAAGAATAAAAAAGCCTTCTTAATATGTGGCTGTGTAGATTTCGTTCCTTAGTACTTTCCCATGCCATTCTCTCTTCCCTGCTGCTTGATCACCTTTCTTTACTCTTGGTCTCCCAATTATTTTCATACTTGGAGGGGGCAATGTCCACAGAGCTTCTATCTGACAAAGTCCAGACTTGGGGAAAGGCCTGGCAAAGCTGACATTCTGGGAGATTGCCAAAACCATCATTCTAGGAATTGGCTGTGTTCTAATGATTATATGTATTATGAATTTACTTAAGCTGAAAACTCTCTGATTATTATAAGAATTGCATTACTCAAACAACTATTGCGGATTGTTGAAAAGAGTACTGGTAATAACACATATAGAAATCATGGAAAATAAAGCTACACAGACTTTAAAATGAAATTGGATATAGAAAGCGAAATAATTAGAACTAAGAAACAAAGAAACTATAATATGTGAAACATCTACAGAAAGACATGTTTATCTTTCCTGTTCTTGCAGAGGTTGAGTTTTAACCCCTTAGCAGTAAATAAGACACATTTGCCTTTCTTGTCTTTGTAGAAGTCAGATTTTAATCTCTTAACCCATAGATTAGGAGGCCCAAATATTTTATAATATTAACAATTATAGGACCTAGCATAACCATAACATATGTAGTAAAGTTACAATAACAATATAGCTTTAGGTTAATTATTAATAGGGTATGGGGAATATTATAGTTTATAACATAGTCTAGCTAATTTGGGAACTTCTAAATAAATATAGAGAGATAGCATTTGGGGAAATGTTTGATTTCTGTCTTTTATTAAAGCAGGTTTAAAGAACTAAGAACAACATTATTCTTTTGAAAAATAAGGCTTCTTTTTACAGTGCACGAAACAGTCCATGAGTATTTGACCATGACTTTATGATAAAGTGGATAGTTTTATGTCTGGTGTCCTGAAGCAGTTTAGACTAGATGGTCACAGGTGGTCCCTAGTTAATAAAAAGCTTTTCATTATACTAAGATAGGGTTTCTAAATTTATTTAGTACAGTGACCTTTAAATGCTTCTCTTATCAAATAAGGTAATGGTTTAAAAAAACTAGCTACATACCGTCATGGTAGTGGTGATGGGGTTGATAACATAAATTGTACTAATGGTCGATACTTTGAGTTTACTGGTAAACTGAAAAGAGAATTGTACTATGAATCAGATAATGAAAGTCTTGTTTGTGCACCTGTATAAAAATGTTTAACAATAAAGAACAGACGGCATTTTGCTCAAGCAGGGAACTGTGTCTGCTTGCAACTTGTCCTAGAGTTTCCGGCCGTTCCTCCGCACCAACTCCACTCCTCCTTCGGGGACCCGAGTTCACCTGGGGCTGGCTCTGGGCACTTACTAATTCTTTTTTTCTTTATTCTTTTTAAAATATTTTTTTCTCTTTCTCACTTGCACAAATGAAAGACAATATTTGACTGTTGACTTTGTGGGTCTAACTGACTTCACTTAGCATGATTGTCTCCAGTTTAATTCATTTCCCAGCAAACGGCATAAATTCATTCTTCTTTTTGGCTGAACAAAACTCCATTGTGCATATGCACTACACTTTTCTTGATTTTATGTATAATTCTTCCCCCAACTTCATGATAACAGTAGCACGTATGCATACGAATTTACATGGAAAGCCATCACATGGAGAGTCACTCTATCCACAGGAGGATACAGAAGCTCAAACTGAATATCAAAACAGCAGATCACTAGAGTTTGTTTCATATTTTGCTTTTGTTATTTTAACATCAGCTCTACCAGTATCTTAACTGATATGGAAACTATTACTTTATGTTTATTATGTGAATCTTTAAAAATGAATTAATTGAAATATTATTCCAATTAATTAAATAAAGGAGATATGGATGTTCCATTAATTCATTTTAAATAGGTCCAGTTGCCTCTAGGTAAACAAGGCATTCCTTACTTTGTTTCAGATAGTAAAGTCCCCAAAGAGGCAAAGTGGAAACAATTAAGTGAAATAATCTTCCATGTTGGAATTGTCATCAAATAATTAGATTAGATTTAGGATGCATGCCACCATGCTAGGTGTCATGGGGTTTTCAAAGCTTAAAATTAATCTCCTTTGAACTGCTTTTGACTCAAAGCAACTTTAATTACAACAGTATTTCCCAAGACTAAGCCTACTAATGCAATTCCAAACGTGTCTGCTTATTAAATGATTTCAATGTTATTGATACTCATATGGTATGATCTTAGAAAAGCTACTATATTTAAGAGTGAGTGCAAGAAGTTTACTATAATGCAAAATGTTGGTATTCAATTGATTTTTTTCATTTTTTATGGGCTAAGAACTCTTGTTTTATGTTTAAAATATCTTTCACATACAGTGCATGAAAAATAGATTTACATGTGTTCCACTTAAAATTTAAATTGCCTAGAAATAAACACCAGAGCAATTTCCTCAATTTTTTTCCTGCATCGTTTTACTCTGGAAAGAAATTTTCTAGTGTAATCTAAGTGTTGATTGCAAAAGTTAACAGAAAAGTCAGTCTTTCAACTCTTGTTCTAAGAAAGATACCAAGTCAAAGTGTGTGTATGTCTGTGAGAAAGAGAGAGAGGAGAGAGAAGGAGAAACATTTTGAAGCACCTGATACAGGTCTGTTCTGGAAAAGTGTAGATGACAAAGAGTAAACAATGAAGACTGCTGTTCTGTCCTGCTTCCTGATTGTCTTGGGGTAGGAATTTGGGGATACAGTAAAAGAATGATGATACTGATTCTTAAAAGAGAAGACCCAGGAAAGCTTGAAATGAAGGAAACACCCATGAACCTTTGAAATGCCAAAGGAGCAACTCATAAGCAACCTAGCTAGTCATGCCCTTGACCCAAGCCCTCCTCTCCGAAAGGTAACTCAGAAGTTCAATGTGCAAAAACTATAAATACTGGGGCAAAATTGTGTAACTTGTCCCTGACTTGACCCCTTGTTCAGCCCTTACCTGAACTGTTCCTCTATAAATAATAACACTCCAGACCAAGGGATTGCTATCTGCCCCCTGAAGATGGCCTGAATTCTCCCTTGAATGAGTATTCTTTTCTTTACTTCCAAAGACATCTCTCTCTTGAGTTTGCTCTCTTGAAATAGTCACCAGTTTGCCTTGAATGTGTATGGGGCTCTCCTAACTAAATCTGTCTGTGTCTCTGACTGGTGCAAGCTGAAATTATTTTCCATCACATATACCAAGTAATCTACCTTTTCTATCTGAGTGGAGATCCTCTTCTCCAGGAATTCCTTCTGTGACAATTACAGTTTGATGAGTTTCTTTTTTTTAATTCATTCCACGATTTTTATTTTAAATTTATTACGGACCACGTTTTGTTGAGACACAGGGAGGGGTGTGGTACACACACAAAAGCAATAGAATTCCTGCAACGAAGCTTATTTTATAGTAGTATGTAAAAAGGATATCGATTAATCACACAAAGTAATTTAAGGTTATCCTATTTTTCTCAGTCCTTCCTTGCTTTTCATGACCTTAATGGTTCTCAGAAGTACCAGTCAAATGTGCTACACAGCATGAATCTCAGTTGTAATTTTGTTTGATTTTTTTCATAATTAGATTTGAATTAAACTTATAAATTTTTAGATAGATGGACTCAGAGATATAAATGCCATTTTCATCACAATGTATCCAGGAAACATACTATCAACATGTTTTATGACTTTCATTATTCACCTTGGCCACTTGGATGAAGTAAAGTTCGGTACAGGTTTTTCACAGTAAAGTTATTTTTCCCTACTTTTCCATGAGTACCTTTTTGGAAGGAAGTCACCATACCCAACCAGCACTTAAAAACAGGGCAGGTATGATCTTTTTCTTCAAAGTAAATTATCTACAATATTTATTTGAAATTCTTCTTTTTATAAGATATACTTTTTCCATATTTATGAATTATTTTATCATTTATTTGTATTAGTATGGACTCAAGAATATTTACTCTATACATAATTTTATAGTCTAATACTATTTATAATTAGGTCTTCATATCCACAAATTAATGTGGATTAACTAATAGATTTAACTAATAGAAAAGAGTCAAAAAGAAAACATTATGTCAATACCTAACACATACACATTTTTCTTGTCATTATTGCTTAAACAATGCATTTTAGTAAATACTTTCATAACATTTACAGCATATTAGAAATTTTAAATAATCTGCAGATGATTTAAATTCCAGGGAGAGGATCTATTTAGACATGTGTAGTTATTACACCATTGTGTTAGGGCACTTGAACGTCCTCCACTCCTGCCATCTGTGGGAGTCGTGGAGTCAATTCTCCATGGATGCTGAGGGATTCATACATTTATTTTATTAATAAAATAGGTCCAGTTTTGGCCTTTGTAAACTCTTTCCATTGACTTCATTGCTCCTTTAACTTATCCCTTCAGTGGAGATTTCTTTGCTGTTTCTTTGATATTTTTTCAGCATTTCCTTGGTTTCTGATCCTGTAAGCAAGATCCTTCATGTTCATATGGTTTATTTCCTGCCCTGTTTCTAGGACAAGTCTTTTCTCTGAGTTGTGCTTATTTATTTTAATTGAGATTCATCTTAGACACCAAGACCTAGGGACCAGGTGTGATCTTTGACCATGTTGTATCCTTCCTTTTTAGGTCATCAGAGCTGACAGAGTAAAGAAATAAAATAGTTTACAACTCACACAAATACAGATGTCTATAGGTATTCCTAATATCTTAAATGTTTCTATATGAAATCACCTGTGTCTATATTAAATTAAACACAAGCACTTATTGATATCTTTAACTCTAATCCATTAACACAGTGGTCACTCCTTCCTCTTCCTTTCCTTATTATCTGTAAAATTTCACTCATTCTAATAGTAGTAAATCTGGCTCCTGGAGCCAAGTGGTATGGTTCCACCATTCATTTAAATAATTTTTCAATTCAATGACATATGCATGATAGTATCAGAACTGTTAACCCCTATACTCAAAAAAATTTTTATTTATTAGAACACAATGCTCCCATGCAGTTTATTTTACCTGTAGTCATTTCCAAAGTTACTTAGTTCAGCATTCTTTCCTCCATGTCCTTCCATGAGGTTATTTCATAATCCATCCTACAGTTAGCTAATGTGTACCTACTATGACTTCTTTCCAGGGATGCCTTAAACTGCTAAGATTTTTCCTGTTCTTTTTTTTTTTTTTCCATTACAACATCATACAGAATAGTTTCACTACCAAGTTATTTTTAAGCAATTGTAGTATTCAGGTTTCAAAAATCTTTCTTTTTCTGTGTTCTGTACTGGGGATTGAATCCAGGGCTTTGTATATATTGGCAAGTATTTTACCACTGATCTGTGTTCCCAGACCTTTTGTATTTTAATTTATTTTGAGGCATGATTTCAATAAATAGCCCAGGCTGGCTTTGAACTTGTGGTCTTCCTACCTCAGCCTTCCATGTACCTAGGACAACAGGCCATTACTCCTGGCTGTAAAAAAATTTTAATGTCTAAAATTTCTTGTTTTATAAGATGATAATAATTGCTACTGCTGTATTTATTATTACTAATATATGATTATTATAACCATTAAGACAAACGATGTATGAGCTAATAAAAATACTGGGCCTTTGCAATGATATTTTGGGTAATGATATCAGAACATACACCAGTCTTGAGTGTTTCAATAAAGTCTTTTATTATATATAAATCAAATTCATCCCAACTCCAAGGAACAGTATGTACATGTCATGTTGTCTTGGAGATATATCTCTCACATATTGTTTTAAATGACTGTGCAATCAGTTTGTAGCTTGGGGATATTTTGAATACACGTTTGTTTGAACAAGATTTTTATTACTTCTAATAAGTTTTCATTGTGGCCATGAGTTCATGGGACTTCTGAATAGCAATATACTTTACAAGCATTTGAAGAACCAAAGAACTCTCATTTTACTAGATCAATATAGTATGTAATAAATAATTGAATTATAAAATATCTCAGAAGAAAAGCAAACAAAATTATATCTTTAAGTGTTAAGAGATTATTAAACAAATGTGATCAGTTTTATAACTCAGAATGTGGGCCTTCGTTAGTCTTGAGAACTCAGGTTTGAAAATCAAAAAAATTAATCTGTCTTTGGCATTCTTTAACAGTGTGTTATCACTCATAGAAACCTTCTTCTGTAGTATAAAGGTATTCCTGCCTGAGTTAGTGTCTGTTTTCACTTCTCTGAATTCTTGATTTTGCTTTATCCCCAGGCCTCACACATCTCGAAGACATGACATGTAAGTTTATGCCATATTGCACATTCAATTTTAGCTTTTAATGAATGATTCTAAATGTTGGTATGTTTTCACTTCAAAAACAATTACTTATCCATAATGAAATAAGTTTCTTAATATGAGGATCATTCTCTAACAACAATGTTAAAAAAGAATGGATGGCCTGTAGAAACTGTCAATGACAATGACTTCATTATTGAATGAGTTCTTCAAACAAAAGTTTTATGATCACATACATGCACATGTTAAACATTATGCTAGAGAGAAGTACACAGAAAACACATCCCACAGTATGCATACTTGAAAATAGAGTAGACAAATCTATAAATAATAGATTGCAATGATGATGTAGGTTCCATTACATGAGAACACCAGGGAATATTGGAGGCCACAGTAGAAATATGTAAAATGCAAATGTTGATTTTCCTCTGGTTTTTTTCTCTCTATTTTCCCCCTTTTTTCTTGTAGAACAGCTGTGAAAAAGGAAAAGTAGGTGCATATACATATCATTTTGAAAGCAACTCTATGTTTTGAATGTTTCACTATAAAATATTCTGTGTAGATGAATGCTGAGAAGGAAACGATAAGAAATTTTGAAAGATCGGTTCACTGTTTTTGAGAACATGACAGATGATTGATGCAAGGAAAAATAATCAATGACAATTATTGAACTAGGCTGCATGACTTAAGAGTGGATTCAATGAGAAATCAATGATTGCAAATTAAAACTAGAAGAACAATGGTGGACTATGTGATACCAGACTGGACATGGCAAAGGTGAAACGCATGAGATGAAGAAGTGCTGTCTCTGAATTTGTTTACCATTTCATTTTTGGCACTCTGTTCTAATTATATGCACATTTTGGATCATCCTGGTAAAAGCTAAATAGGTTTCTTCCTCTGGGCCTTTGTATTTCCTATTCCTGAGTCTAGAAAAGCAGTTTTCCTCAGATAGCTCCATATCATTTAGTGTCTTTCAGTTTTCTGTTCAAATATCCTTTAATCAGAAGTGTTTAATGGGCCAGCTTCTATTTTTAAGTGTGAGCTCATTTTCTTCCCATTCTACTCGAGATTTTGTTTTCTGTGTAGCACACCTTACCACCACATGCATGTTTGCTTGTTTTCCTTTGTCCATCTTCCCCAGTTAGAATAAAGGTAGGGTAGTCATTGGTTCAGGGTCATGTCATTTGCACCTACAATTGTGGGTGTTCTTATGCATTTGTCTTCCTTTCCTCCCACATTAAAAATAAGGCAAAGCAGAAAAAGCTTCAGAGCACATATTTACTGTGACTGATTATTTGCGTGTATATTGGGTAGAGACATGTAAAGCATGATGCATTGAGAGAATAGAGTTGGATTGGGTAAATATGTTTCAAGGTAGGTAGAGAAACTGATTACAGATTTACAGAAGAATGTGATTAAGGGTATAATGTTCAGAGATATGATCCAGCTCTTGGATAAGAGTTTTATAATGAAATATGTTGATTTCCATGAGTGTCTAAAAAAAAAAAGGAGTCAGAGAGTACAAGTAAATAAACTAAGAATCATTCATTTCATTGGAGCCTAGATAAACTTCCTGCACTTTATAATAATATTAAAAATGAATAGGAACAGTGGTTGGAATTTTGTGTGAAAAAAATACTTTTAAGAGAGAGAGGGACAGTAAGACAGAGAGAGAGAAAAAAGAGAGAATCAATTTTACTTAGTTGTCCATGTGTCTTTTGTTGCTCTAACACTTTGTTGTGTACATGATGCTGGGGTTTGAACCCACATCCTTGGGTCTGCCAGGCAAGTGCTATAACCACAGCCACCACTACATCCCTTATGTGAAATTTTAGAAGATATTCCTGAATATGGTAGCAGTGATAAATACAGCAAATTCTGATTTGAGTTTCTTTTTCAATGGAATATGAAATGCATTTTCTTGCTGATTTCAGAGAAAGTTGATTTTTAGAACCAAGTAAAATTCCAGTGCTGATATGAGGAAATAAGAAAGAATTTGAAAATAAAAATAGAGTTTGAAAGCATTTGTGGGTCAAAGGTTATAGTTCTTGCCTGACATGCTCAAGTACTCGGGTTCTAACCCCAGCATAACGTACACAACTATTTGAGAAACCAAAAACATGAAAAAAGGTTTTTTTAAATGATTCTCTCTCTCTCTCTCTCTCTCCTTAAAAACAATAAATAAATGAAGGAAAGGTGGCTAAACAAAGATGTTTATGGGTGGGAATGAGCCTCAATTTGGGCAGAGTTCAATTATAGGGGATAAAAATCCTGTGTGGGAGTGCTCCTAGAATAGTAACTACAAGAAAATTATGGTAATACTGAGTGTGAAAATTCCTTTTGTAATATAAAATGACAATATAATTGCAAAGGAATAAATTACAAATAGGGACAAAAACATTTTTTAAAAGCCGTATTGCATTAGTCAACATGTACCTCATTTTGGATTCCTCTCCACTGACTCACTACACTTTTGAGAGTTTGGCGGGTTGTTGCTCCTGAAAGAAACCAAACTCCTACAAACCTCCAAGTCCTTGCATTTGCTATCTTTCCATTGGTCTTTTTTTCTTTTTCTTTTTTTTTTTTTTTTTTTAAGAGAGAAGGTTAGTGAGAGAGAGAGAGAGAGGGAGGGAATCAATTTTTATTGAGTTTTTCACATGGCTTTCGTTGCTCCAACACTTAGTTGTGTACATGGGTGCTGGGGTTTGAACCCGTGTATTTGCGCATGCCAGGCAAGTGCTGTAACCACAGAGCCACTGCTCTAGCTCCCCCATGTGTCTTTTTTATTGTCTGATTTATCTATGGGAATAGCTTTTTCTAATCTCCCACAATACCTCAATACTGGGGATTGAACCCAGGGTAACTCTGCCACTGAGTTACATTCTCAGCCTTTTCTATTTTATTTTATTTTAAGACTGGGTTTCACTAAGTTGCTTAGGACCTTCCTAAATTACTGAGACTGGCCTTAAATTTGGGATCCTCCTGGCTCAGCCTCTTAGTTCCTACAAGCATGACACCTAATCTTCTTCAAATATAACCTGTTGTGATAAAGTGTAGGGAGAACTCATTCAAATAAAAAATCCCTTCAGTAAGGGAACTTGCTGAATAAGTAAATAAGTAATCACATTCATGCTACACAAGGAGTGGGAACTAAGACCACAGAAGAATTTTATACTGCTCAGGTCATGGCCAGTCTTTTCTAGACTAGAGCTTAGTGTTAGAAGCAACTGAGTCAAGGGCAGATGACTGGGTGTAGAATGAGCAGGTCAAAAAAGGAATACGACCCATCCAAAGAACTGCACAATGTCTGAAGCATGGTAAGTACATGTATATGTACTTATTTGTACACATCCATCTGAAACTGTTTCTAGAAAAAAAATAGGAACTAAAAATCAGTTTAATTTGTTATTATATTTTATCTAGTGTCTCTATCTCCAGTCTTGTCCCTCTAATATCTGTTTTCTACTTGGTAACTATTGTAATCACTCTGAAAAATTAGTTCATATCATCTCATATCATTTGTTTATGTCCTCTGGCAAATGGTCCAGCTACACTGGTCTCTGCTTTTCTTTGAACACAGAGACTCCTCACAGAGGCTCTGCATTGGTTGTTTTCCTTTGCTGGAATCTTCTTCCCCTGAAAACATCCCTGGGCTCTTCCTTAGTGTTATTTTCTCTCCAGATGCTAACTCCTTTTAAGGTGGCTTAAACTGACAAGTCTGTGTAAAATAGTCCCCACTGCCATCCTTGTAACACTGTGTTACCTGCCTTTCCTGTCTGTCATGGGATTATGAACTCTGCTGGTATTTATTCTCCAGTATACATAACAATGCTTGAAATGCAACAGATGCCAGACCATATTTATGGAATGAATGAGTAAACAAGTACATATTTGTTGCAATAATTAACAAATACATTTGTTAGAGAACTGAACAGATTAGGGTGGAGATGTAAGCAAGAATTATATGGGGAGTGATTTTTGTATTTGGGGTCAAGATGTTTACCTTCTATCTTGAGGAAATGTGGCACTGAGAATACTTTTATTAAGGAATGAGACCTGATCAGATTTTAATTTTCAAAAGGTAACCATGACAACAGGTTGAGAGTAAATGAAAGGGCTTAAAATTGGAGTCAAGTTTCCCAGATAAAAAGGTATGAGGAATTAGAACGAGCACCAGAGGAAGGAGCATAGGAAGAGTGGCAGTGGGGATAGAAAGAGGTAATGATGTCTTGGAGACTTTTTCTAAAGAGGCTGGAGGGAGGGAGTATAGGGGAATCAACTCGGTGGGGAACCTTCTACTTCCATGAGAAATCCAATTAACATAAGGGTTAAGTAGGGGGAAACATGGAATCATGGGGATCCCAAGGGTGGAAATCAATCATGGAACGGCATCAGCCTTGGCTTGCTCTGTCATTATACATTTGTTCTTGATTGTATGACAATGATTCCCTCCTAATTTTAAGACTATCTTTAATGAATAAAGGAAAAAAAGAAAAAAAAGATTAGTTTGGGAGTGAGGGAATTGCAGAAGTAACTAGAAGAAAGAGGTCATAGTTTCCTTAGAATTTAGCGTTGGTCACTTCCCTAGTGGTGAAGACAGTTATTAAGGTTCAGGAAATAGGGGGCACTAGTGGACTAATAGAAGTCAATGTCTGTGTCACACTGAGTTTCAGATGTTGCAGGAAATGGCAATCAGCATTTGGGTAAAATGGAGAAGAATCTGAGAAGGAAAACTAGAGGATAAAATACATATCTGGGTATCATTAACAGAGAACTGGAAATGGAAGCCATTGAAATTGACTTCCTATCCCAAACACAGTGGGTATAGAGAAGGTAGAGTTCAGAAGGCAATATTCACAAGAATGTAAACAAAGAACAAGAAGCCCACAAAAAGACTGAGAAAAGAAAAGACTGGAAATCAAATAAGAAAATTTCCAGAAAGGAGTGCTTAGCAATGTCAAAACATGCAGAAAAGGAAAGAAAGCAAGCCATGGAATAATTCATCCTTCCCTTCCTTCTTCATTTTTCCTTTCTTTCTTTTTCTTCTTTCTTTCTTTTTCTTTCTTTTTTTGGCAGCAAAATGGATGCCAAGGGGATTTAGCAGGAAATGAATGGATATTTCAGGGAGTTTTCCAATAAATGTGAGGTAAAAAGGAGAAAGCTACACGTGTAGTTAACTTAGCCATGAATAGCAAGAGAGATAAGTCCTGAGATAGATGTCAGATTAAGAGGATATTTTGTGATAAAAGATAATTGAGGCTCTTTAAACAAATACTGAAAGGAAATAATAGACAAGAAAATGTAACTAATGCATCAAAGTGAAGGATATAATAGAATTAGAAAAAATATATGGCTTCCAGGGCATAGGTGATATTGAATTTGCAGTTGAGTATGAATATGTATTCACTGGGACAAGATGTTATGAAGAAAGGATGCAGAAAATTATGCATTGAGAGAGCTCATGTCACTAAGTTAGTGAAATCCACTAAGGTTAAAGGGAAATATGAGATACAAACAACAAGGAGAGAAAAGTTTGAAATATTTTCTGTGATAAAGAACTCATTGAAGAAACTAAAATAACTTTACAACAGAAACTGAAATACCAACTAAAGGAAGAGACAAGTAGTGACACCAGTCTGGAAGAATACATGAATTCCTTCAACACTACACTTATAGATAGGAGCACAGAGAAGATTTGATGGTTATAGTTTAGTACTTTTTACTATAAGTGGAAATGAAATGTAAAAACAAAAAGGCAAGAGATTTCAGTAAGAGTGTATTTAAGTGGCAAAACTTGCTATCTAACCTGCAATAATAATCTAAGATTCTTGGACTTGAGTACAAGAGAAAGGTGATGGATGTGAAGAAGAAGGAAAGATATCAAACAAGTCAAGGTTTCATCAAGTTAATTGGGCAGAACTCGAGAAATGATAAGATATAACAGCAATATTTTTCTTCAGCCTAAAATTTAATCAGCATGATGACTAAGGTAGGGATAAGAGTAATTCTTCGAATGTACATTCATCCGGCCTCACAAGCTTGGCCTTTGCAGGTGGTCAGACTTTTCTTAATCTCCACTTGATATCAGAAGTATTGATCTTACAGCACACCTATTTCACTACACCTGAGGCTAATAGGGAGCTAAAACTTACTTTAATTCTACTTAGCATTGCATAGGTTTAACTCACCAAGCTACTCTCTGGGATCCAAAGTGCTGATGACAGCCCTAAATTCTTTTGGCATTGTCAGACTCATAGAAAAATATTTTGCATTCCTACTGGTATTTCTACATTGGCAGACTGCCCAGTTCTTGCATCTGCTTTTATTCTACCAAAGTCTGCTTCCAACTGGGAGTCTCAGACTTCCGACACATGATGTCCTTGCTATGTCAGGGAAAATGGAAAAAGATTGTCTTATTAAAAAAAGAAAAATGTTATCTTGGTTATAGACATAAGAAAAGTATACTTCACTTAAATTTTCAATAACAGAAACAAATTAGTAGATGGTGCTTAGTCCCTAAAATACCACTGGCCTAAAGCAAACTCGGAAAAATCAAAGACAAAGAACATTCAGAAGCGGAATTAAATACTTTTATTTAAAAAAAGAAGTATATGAATTCTCTTTAGAAAATAGCAACTGTTAAATGTATTGAAAATTTGTACTTGATTATCTTGTAAAGTTTGTATGTGTATATATGTGAATATATAGGAATCTATATATGTATATGTGCATATTTGTAGATGATATATGCATTATATACAACATGTGCATGTATACACTATTAATATATATGTGTTTTGCTTTTAATTATGAATTTATTAAATTTTAATGAGGAGCTATGTTACTTTAGAATCATAAATGTGTAAGTAGTAACAACATGATATCCCCTAATCCTAATCCAGAATCACCCCAACATCACCCACACCACAGTCTCTTGACTTTCCTATATTTCCCTATATAACAGTTATAAATGTCATATATATATACACATATATACATACACATATATATGATATGATTTTGCATTTTTCAGAATTAAATGATTGCATAAATATTATTTAGCTTCTCAGGGAAGTAAAGAAAAGCTATTGTTGATTACCCTCATAAATCCCTCCCTATCATCCCTCCCTTCTCCTATTCCCTCTCTCCACTTCATATCTTTGGTTCTCTTGGATTATGTGTTGTTTTGACTTTGGTAGGTGTAGTACAAGAGCTTAACTACCTTTCACCTAAGCCTGGGTTTTACTCTAGCCTCAGCAAATGAGGGGAAAACATTTTACCATTGAGTCTGAGTCTGGCTAATTTTCCTAGCATAATTTCTTTCATTACTATCCATTTACCTTCAAATGCCATAATATCATTGTTTCTAATAGCTGAGTAGAACTCCATTGTATATACATATACCAGAGCATCTAGATCCATTTATTCAGTGATGGGCATTTGGGTTAATTCCATAGTTTCCACCTGTTGTAGTAGTGATACACAAATTAAATGTATCATTTATATTTCTCATTTGCAAACAGTAGAAAGCAAATTATGTAATTAGTCACCTTATGTGGAAAAGAGGATGTATACCAGGATACATGATAGCTGACAGAGTATCAAGAGTAATAACATCCCAAATAATGCCATTGAACTAGCTCTGGAGATGCTAATCCTTCAGCCACTGGATACCTATAATGCTAATTTTATCACCAGCCCAGGACACCATAGTGCCCATCAGTTTGCTTCAGTGGAAGCAGGCACAGAATGTCCATGATTTCCTCCTTTAATCTGGGAGCTACTGTGTAGCCCTGTTTCTTTGTGCCTCTGGCTTCCACTCCATGTGGCAGCAGGTGCAAGTGTTCTGTAGAACCACAGTCACAATGCCACACAGTGGTTACAAGGAGGATCTCCATGGAATAGGAGATCCTCTTTGTGGAATGCAATTTCATATCTTTCACACTGGAACTCGTCTTTCCCCAAGAAGGAAAGTTCATGTTATGAAACCTCATTCTTTTCATAAAAATCTTTCCATTTTACTAATTCATTGAATTCAGGAGTTATTTGTAGAAAAATGTTTCTAACTTTTCTAAATGAGAGGGGATTTAAAAATATTTTTTTATCTCTAAAATCAACATATCAGGATTTGAAAACAAATAAGTGTGGCAGAATTATAGAAATATTTATATTTTCCTGAACATATAAAATGGAATTTAATCTACGAGAGTCCTTGTTTTACAAAACCAGTTAGTTAATATACTATTTTACCTCTTTTTAAACTACCTGACCTCATCTACCCAATCATCAGTCAGAAACTAGTTCACCCAATAATAATCATGCCAGTTTTTCTTTTTTCTTTTTTTTAAGAGAGAGAGGAACAGTGAGAATGAGTGAGAGAGAAAGAAGAGAGGACCAAATTTATTTAATTTTTCATGGGGCTTTCATTGCTCCAACACTTCGTTGTGTATGTGGAGCTGGAGTTTGAACCTGTGTGCTCATGCATTCCAGGCAAGGGCCGTAACCACTGAAGCACTATTCCAGCCCTTAGTTACTTCTTTCATAATTATTTAATACAAGGTGTCAGTTAAGCAAGCCTTGAAAAAAATTAAAGATTAAAAGCAACACTGAGGCAACAAAGACATAGTAAATTCAGGAAGCATTTATGATCCATATGATAGGGGCAAGGGAAGAAATTGATGCTGTCAGAGCCTAGCCTGAAAGTGCAGATCCACAGAGGCAGGACACAGACCTTGAGGAGGGGCATCCTCCTGCTAGTTCTTGGAGCATCAAAGAGGGGAAGTAACAAAGAACCACTGGGAGGGGAAATTGTGATAAACAGAAACACTGTTCTAGTATTATGAAGCAGAGGTAAAAGGAGGGTTTGATCTGAGAGAGAATAGCTTAATGATTAAAAAACCACAGTACTAGTTGAACAGAGAAATAAATGACTGAAGTTCGTTAATAAGATAAATCCCAGAATAATGATTTTTTCCAAACCTTTTACAAATTTTAATCAGCAATAGTCCTGAAAAGAGCCTAAATACAGATAACTAACTCATTTTCAACAAACTCTCTCAAAGTAGTAAAAAAATCATCATTTTATATGAGAGCTGGAAATGTGCGGAAGTCATTTTAGGCATGGCTTTATTGTTTGTGAATTGTACCATCTTGGATCACTTTTGAACTTCTCTGAGTTTTCTTTTATGTAAAATGTGATTTACAAATGCTTTCCATGTTTTTCAGAGAGGTATTATGCAGATCAAAATAAATTGTGTATGTTAAAAAGTTCTTGGACAAAGATCAATGTTATTAAAAATCCATATAAATATTTAGATATTGCATGGGAATGTAAACACAGACATTTGAATTTGTTTACAATCATGTGCCAGATTTCAAGGAAATTTCTGGTGCAGGAGACTATAATCTCAGTTTCATAACTGATTAAAAATGTCTGTTGGGTCCACTTCAGGTGGGAAAGCAGAGAGGGGCGATTCGCAAACACCCAGCCAGAAAATGCACAGCATTTAAGATGATGCAATGCTTCATTCCCATAATTTGACTATAGGCAAAGTGAAGATATTGGGTGGAGAGGAAGGAACTAATTTGCCACTTGCATTGCCGAAGATCAACTTAAGTTTTGTAGAAAATGATATTTTGAGGTTGATTTTATCATTTCCAGCTGAGAATATTCTGTGTGGAAGGGACTTAGATGAAGTGTAGTGCAGTCCAGCTTGCATCTGATGGTAAGGGTAGGCAAGGAGGATACAGTATTCAGCATGCCTTAATTCAAGGGCTTCATCTTAATTAAGTTGTTCTGAGGTGTAACCTGGTAGCTTTAAAGCTCCATTTCAAGTCAATTTTCTCCCAGTCTATTAGGTTACTGAAATAATAAAGTTTTACTTTTGTATAACCACATAGCTAATCTGTCATTTGACTAAAATCTAAGAAGATAGTGAAAGAGTAATTTGTATAAGGAATGAACTTATGGGAAAAATCTATCTTTTTATTTATTTAATTTTTTTCTCATTTGTTAATAGAGGTCTCAGAGACACTATCCTCATTCAGGACTGAGTGAATTATATTAAACCTCCAAGCCAACTGGGCAGTAACACATACCTGTGATCACAGCAACTAAGTAGGCTGACGCAGGAGGATAGCTTGTTCAAAGACAGCCTTAGCAAATTAGTTATGCCCAAGGCAACTTAGTAAGACCCTGTCCCAAAATTATAATACAATATAATATAATATAATATAATATAATATAATATAATACTATATATATATATATATATATATATATATATATGGCTGGAGACAACTATTTTTCAGTAGTTAAGCAACCTTAGATTCAATCCAAACAAAACAAAAAACCTCCAAACATCCAAAACCCAGCAATTACAATGACAACAACCAATATTAGCATAAACAAGTGGAAAATTTAAAAACAGACATTAAGTAATAATAGAGGATGTTTTTATTACAAAGATGGAATAATAACGGGCTGGAGCGGTGGCTCAGCGGTTTCGGCGCTTGCCCGGAAAGCACAAGGACCCGGGTTCAAACCCCAGCACCACGTACACAACTAAGTGTTGGAGCAACTAAGGCCACGTGAAAAACTAAATAAAGTTGTTTCTCTCTTTCTCTGTCTCTCTCACTGTCCCTCTCTCTTTAAAAAAAAAAAAAAGATGGAATAATAAAATCTAGAATTACCTATCCACTCAACACAAGCAGAATTCTGAAAACTATACATGAAAAAATTGTTTTGTCACTGAACCTTAGGCATTGAAGAGAACAAAAATCAACAGATGGGATATAAACAAAAGAAACCCTCTTATGGCTCAACTTCATCCCATGAGAACATTTCCAGGCCTATATGGATAGGTAAATTCTTCCAAACCTTAAAGAAGAAGTTAAACCAATTATTCACAAATCTTCTAGAAATTCCAAGAGGAGAAAATCCTTCCTAATGTATTTCACAAGGCCAGCATTGTTCCGATTCTAAAACCAAAGACAATAGAAGGAGGAAGAGGAGAAAGTACCACAGAACACACCTCAAGAACATAGATACAGAAATCCTAAGCAATATGTTTTTGCAAATAGAATTCTTCAATACATAAAAGGGATGAAACAACATGGCTACTTTGATTTCTTTCCTTAGTAATGCATAGTGATTTTTTACTTTTGAAAATTAATGCACTCTGCCATAGTAATAAATAAAAAGAAACACTTATAATAGCATCATCTCAACAGATGTAGGAAAAGCATTTGACTGAACCCAAAAATCATTCCTGAAAGAAAAGCTATCAGCAAATTAAGGACAGAATGGAACTTTCTTAGATTGATAAAAGGCATCTACAAAATATCTTCAGCTACATCATAGTTATCAATGAAAAATTGTATATTTTCCCTGTAAGATCAGGATCATGAGAAAGATGCTTGCTTACACCACTTCTACTTAGCATAGAACTGGTAATTCTGCCAAAGCTCAATAAGGTAAATGAAAGGAAGAGAAAGGAAGAAATACTACTATTCAGATAACCTCAATAAGTATGAAATGCTTAAGGGTATATTAAACTGAATATTTAAAGATGTACGTATGCTGTAACCAGAAAAAAATTGATTAAAGAGGACCTAAACAAATTAGATGTCCCATGTTCATATATAAGAAAATTCAATGTTGTTAAGATGTCAATTCTCTCAAAATAACCTACAGATTCAGCATATGCCTAATTATAATCTCACCTGAATATTTGTACAAATCAATAAAATGATTTAAAAATTCACAAGCAAATATAAAGGACCTAGAATAGACAGTACAACTTGAAAAAGGAAGAATGAAGGCAGAAGTCTACTAGCACCACTTGATTTGAGTCCTCAGAATGTAACAATTAATAAGACAGTGTGGTGTTGCCACAAAGTTAGAGAACTAGAACAACAAGGCAGAACAGCAATTACAGAAATAGATATATATACACACATACACACATACTTACATATATAAAACTGATCAGTTTTTTGTATATATGTACACATGAATGTATATACATATACATATATAATACACTTGTATTTATATATACATATATATAAAACTAATTTTTAATGGAAACAGATCAAATCTAATGAATAGCATAGAATTTTCAATGAATATTGATGGAACAATGGGACATCTGGTTTCTTAAATGGGAAATTTAAAGAGATTAACACAAAATAGAACTTATACCTAAAAGTTAAATTCTCACATCATAAAAAATTTTTATAACCTCAGGTTTGATAAGATTTCTTAGAGCACAGCAAAAAAGAAAAATTGATGTATAGTACTTCATTTAAATTTAAATATGTGATATCAAAATCCACCTTTAAAATAATAAAGAAGATAGCAATATACTAGGTAAAAATCATAAAATATGTCTAGTCAAAGACTTGTGCTTATATATGAAGAACTCTCAAAAATTAAAAAAATAGAGAACCCAATAAAAATTGTCAACAGATTTGATCAGACTCTTTACCAAAAGGGTTATTATATGTGTAGAAAATACCATTATAAAAGACCTACACCATATATTATCATATATTACTGTATGATCTTATATTACTATATAAAATAATATATATATTTAGTATACCTACCAATGAGAAGCAATTAAGTGAAAAGATAAGTATGGAATCATAGGTGACTTGGAATTCCAAAAAATCACAGGAAGACTTTGGATTTTCAGTAAGAATAGAGGATTAGTTGTGATTATAGGTATAGAATGTGATTTTATTTAATGTTGGTTTTTAATATTTTTATTATGTTATTTCCACTTATCTGTGTATTTTGCTTATCACAATAAAATGTCATTTTAGCTTTCAAAATGATTATTAAATATGCCTAATTATAGAAATGCATTTCAAACAAAACAAAAAAGTATACTAAGTTGTGTACTAACATTTTAAAGTCTAAAGTGGATGATGCTAAAAATCTTAAAATATGCATGAGCTTTGAAAAACCTGAGGGCAATTTTATTTTCTATCTTGTCACTAGACACAAAAAAATAGTACCATTCAAACAATACCACTAATTACTTTGCATTTTATTAACAATAAGTGCTTTTGAGATTGATAGAATGCCAGACCAAAGGTGAAGGGTACAATCAATCTCAGTAGACATTTATCAAGAGTGCTCTGCAAAGCAATTAAGATTACTGTTTAAATCACTGCAGTTCATCTCCTTGCAATGAAAGGGCATATTAAAAAATACAAGGACCACACCCAATGTGGATGTCTTCTTAATGCAGCACTAATACACATGTAAGAGATGAATGGTAAATAGACAAAGTATTAAAGCAATACCTGATGAGGAAGGAGTAAGTAGAAAAACAGTGTTAGGGAGATTAAAAGCAAATTTGCATAATTTTAAACATGTAACCTTTGTCTTACAAAGAACAAGTTCATTTAAAACCTTTATAAGTTTCCCTTTGATTTTATTACTTCAATATATTTTTAAAAACTCACCAGGACAAAGTATGAATCTTAGTTGTCATTCAACAAGGAAAGGGTCATTAGGTTAAGTTTGCAGACTCCTAACATACAGCAAATCAGCCAGAACTTCCTTTATGGATATGTAACTTGTGCAGTCACACGGAACTTTGAGTTTAGTAGGATGCAAACTTAGTTTGATGTTCCGCTAAAATTGTCTTGAAATTCTTAATATTTTTTTACATGACATCTCATATTTTTATTGTACCAGGCTTGATAAATTATGCAGCTTGTCCTGGGAGTCTTAGTACAAAAGGTGTTGAGGAGGAAAGGGATTAGAAGAAAAACAGAAAATTCAAAGATCATAAAGTGTTATGTATGTCATATGACTTCAGAAAAAAATAAAAATAAGTCTGTATTCCTGGGGATCATAAGGGAAAATTACACTTGGCAAGGTCAGTGGAACAGAGAAGTGTAAATTATTAAATGCCTTTTAGGCCAAGTTACAGATTTTGTTTCAGTTCAAGTATTTCAGGAAGCTTATGACAACATACAGCTAAAAGCAGAAATGCCCAAAAAGCATGATAGCATACTAGGAGACTTCAGACCATGATACAGGTCTGACATTTGGGGAAAGATAGGACCATTGGGTAGGGAAAGTTGAAGACTGCACTGCAGCACTGGTAAAGTCTTACCCAGAGTCAGATTGCCCAGTTGAAGAGTCTGTTATTTGGTAGTAATGTGTTCTTGTGTTCTCACCGTGCTCAGCCATTGGCTCTCAGCATCTTGGGGAGAGAGTTACTTTGCTGTGAGCCCGGAAGGCAAATCTTTCAGATGATGCTGTCAGCTAATGCCCTTCCTAACAACAAAATAGCTCAAAAAGAGATCTGTGTGTATATTCTGAGGGTTTCATTTGACCTTCTAGACTTTGATGGTTCTGGTTCTTACCTGACATCTCATGTGTCCAACATGGGGAGTATCCAATAATCAATTATGTCACTTCAATTCGATACTAAGTAACTGGAAAAATGACCAATTCATAGACACTGGTTCTGTAGATCCAGTCTAAGTTGAATTTTAGCTAGGGATCCTTTTATCACCGGATTCCTAATGCCACTAATCCAGCAGATGGTTGTGATGATAGTTTGTGTCCTCAAGCATTAATGTCAACTAAGACCCTGGACGTACTAGTTCTCAAGTGCTGTGATATTCATCATTCCCCATTGGCAGTCAGTCAAGCGAATGGTCATAGGTTCAGCTGGGGAATTGCTGAAGGAATCTATGTAGTATGTGCTTGCAGTGCAGCCACAGGGTTCTTCATCCTGTAGACCTAGGTGTTCTCCTGTTCTTCAGTGCTGTGATTGTGACTTTATATTGGACTGTTGTCCTCAAACTATTTCTCCTCATTCTGATCACAGAAGCTAAGTAGAATCCTAGGTAGCTGCCCTTCTATTTGTCCCTAGGGATGCCATGTTCTATAAACCATCTTCAGGATGACTAAGACCTCTAGGTAACTTATTGACCTTTCTAGTCACTATGAAAATTTCTTGTCACTCTTCATTTGAAGCAAAGATGTAGGAAATTTACCCCTTTTAATTTAGGTGAGCACAGGAAGTGGTAATCACATCAATGTGGAAATTCTCTTTAAATAAATTTTCCACTCTTAAGTCTTCTCTGATCTTTACCTCCATTTTTTACATGAGATCCATATGTTTGAGGACTATAGGAGCCATGTAAGACTTTCTTTAATATTCAGTATTCAAACGTGAGTACTGGGTTAGTACCTTGCTTCAGGTTAGCATGTACATTATTTCTTGATGTTTCAACATACTTCAATTTAACAGTCAGTTCCAAGTGCATGGAGGAATTTTAGTGCCAGAGCAATGACACAAAACAACGTAATGAAATAAGGGAGCCCCAACTCATGGAGTAGTTTAACCCATGAAAGAGCTGTGCCCGGAGCCCTCAGTTTCAGAGTAATATCCAGACACAATGAAATAAAGGAAAACTAACTCATGGAGTCCTCTAAACCAGGAGTAAGGTGAGCACTGAGCAGCCGGAATCTTCATCCTTGTAAAAGATAATTATCAGCACAATGCTCCAGCAAGCAGGAACTTTATCTCTAAAAATGCAGGACGCTTTTCTTCTGCTAGCTTCCAACATCCCTTCCAGATGTCATTGTTCTATTGTAATGTTCTGTTTGCAAAACTGAGTTAACAATTTGCTGTATGCAGCATATGCTAATTTTAACTTTCCTATACCTTTATTTCCTTATAAGATCTAGTCTTAGAAAAATATTCCCAAGTACAAGATGGAGCCATAATACAGAGTGGAGTCACTCATGGCAATCAATTTACCTCGATGTGAACTCCACATTTTAGCATTTATAGTTAAGTGACAGATTGCAATGAATGCGAGGTTAAAAATGGGAGAAACAAAAGTAGCTTGCTCTGTCAAGAGTTATGAGTGTTTGGAGAAAAGGAAAGACACAAGAGAGGTGTAATTACTCAAGGAAGATTGTTTTCTTTTGCTTTATTTTCAAAAATATGAGTAATTCAAGCACATTAAATGATACTGAGAAGGTACAAGTAGAGAGGGAATGGTTGATGATAAAAGAGAATATATTAGGTAGTCTACGTTCCTTGAAACTATAAGGTCAATAGTTTTCAGACTAATGAGGAAGGGATGGACTTTAGGAAAGAAATGACGAGAAGAATAAGAAAAGACAGTTGATTACAGCGACAATCATGTACCACATATTGATGTTTCTGTCAATGACAGACAAGATATGCAACAGTTATCCCATAAGATTACGATGGAACTAAAAAATTCTATCACTTAGTGAAACTGGGTATATCATAGCATCCTAATCAAACATATTACTCACATGCTTGTGGTGATGATGATGTAACCAAAACCTACTGTTATTACTTGTAGAAAAGTACAGTATATACAATTATGTGCAGTACATAATAATTAATATTGGTAATAAGTGATCATGTTATTAGCTTATGTATTTGCTATACTTTTTATTAATATTTTAGAGTATGTTCTTTAAATGTAATACATTTTGTTAGGGTTAGCTCCTCAATAAATCTGAAAAGTGATCTCTCACTAGGATAAATGAGATCTGAAATTCTATCTTTTACATTGAGTGAAAGGAAACACGTGTAGAAATCTTGTCAGTCTGGTTATAAGTATCATAGTGGTATCCATCAATGTGAATCCTGAAAAAAATGTATCAGAAATGGGGGGTGATTTGGGGGAGAAGTAGAGATACTGAAGGAAGCTCAGCAGAAACTGCAATCTATAATTTTCTGAGGTTAGCAGATTCAATACTAAACTCAGGATTTATGAAAGCATGGCTTTCTGATCCTTCCTGAATCAATTGAGACATTGGCTGGTATTTGAAGTTTGACATATTCTTGGGGAAAAAGAAGAGTGAGCCATAGCGAGATGCCCTTCCACCTACCAAATCTTCCCTTGTTGTAAGTCAGGGGAGAGAGAGAATATAATAACTGAGACTCTGCTGTCTCAGAAGAAAAAGTTGACTCCAGACACCTGGGAAAAATTTATAGATAAGTAGCTATATCTGCACATAAATAGTCTTGAACATATGCTTCTACCAAACCCTCACACAAAGGATTTGAAGGAAATATTTATAACTCTGTTAAATCTGATTATGAATGGATAGTTCAAGTATGGATCATTTCTTATCAGCACATTAAGAAGATATTTTGAAGTCTTAACCCAGGTACCTGTAAATACAACATTATTAGGAAATGAGGTCTTTACAGGTTTAATTAAAATCAAGCCATACTGGATAAGGGCATGCACTCATTCAGTGACTGGTATCTTTAAGGAGTTGGCATCCATTCTGCTTACAGACACTAGGAGATAGGGGTACTATGTTCCTTAATCATTATGTTACAGAGACATAACTTTCAGGTCCTTGAAGAGTTTCTTGATTGCAAAAACTGATAAGAAGTTTGCATACCAAAGGGGCAGAAAAAGAATTTACAGTTACAGGTGTTTTAAAATTCATGTTCCAAGAAAAGAAAGGTCACAGCCTAGATTCAGGAAGAAACCTGTCTAAAATTTAAAAGAATTGATGATGAAATGTTAAGACTATCTTGGTTAGTTTCCATAAAAATTGAAAACTGAAGACATCTTGATTCACAGCTTGGAGTGCCCAACACAGTAAGAGAATAAATTTCTGTTATGTTTAGCCACTTAGGTTTTGGAATTTGTTGTTGCTGCTTAGTAAATTAATAGAATAAACAATGATGGGTAACTTAAGCCACCTCTGAAACAGTGATACTGTATCATCACTCTGAGTTCTAAAAAGAAACACAAAATCTAAGTGATAAAAAACATCCTCTGCTGTGAGGGAATAAACTATTTCAGAAATTAAAATAGACTCTAAATTTAAATAAGCTAGTTAGTTATGTCTGGATATTTGATAAAATTTCGAGCATCCTCCTTCCATAGATTATTCTTTATCTTTTTTAAAGAGAGAAGGACAGTGAGAGGGAAAAAGAAAGAATCAAGTTTACTTAGTTTTTCATGTGACTTTCATTGCTCTGACACTTTGTTGTGTCCGCAGTGCTGGAGTTCAAACCCACGCTCTCCACATGCCAAGCAAGCACTGCCGCTGCTGAGCCACCACTCCAGCCCTTATATTATTTCTTAGCTAATACTTACCGCCCAAATGTCTACTTCTAAACAATACTACCTCAGTAGTGATTATCCAACATCACCTCACTAAGCTCTTGTTTACATATGTCTACAATTATCTTACTGTGTTTTAATTATTTTATTGAAAGATTGTCTTCCCTGCTTGGGTGATGTCTCACTCTCAGGTACCTTCTACCTCTTCAGCCCCTTACCTGTGGCTGGGGTTTAAGTGGATGGCGATATAAGAGACAGTGAATTAATACTTTTTCTGATTTATTGAAAATGCAAATATATCTGGTGAGATTGAAAATGGCTAATAACAACATTAAAATATGAACAAATAGAGATCCATGGCAAAGGAACAGCAGACCATAAGGTCCTGTGAAAGGCTCTAGTAACTACATAATATCTCAATGTAGTATTTGTATGTAAGAATATAACAAGGTTTTAAATGGTGAATTCTCCAGAGATATCATGTAGTGCTATATTCACACACTGATCTTATCAATATTTGAGTATAGTATTCTCTTTTCTTTAATTTTCCTAGAAGTCTATGTACTCTTTTGCATTACTAAATATGTAACTGCTTTCTGCATGGTTTAAGAAGTCCTTTATAATTCTAATGAATATATTAAATTTTAATAAAAATTTTCTACATAGAAAAGAGAGAGTACATGATGTATTGATAATAAAATATCAATGGAGAGTAAAATTTAGCAACAAAAACAATTTTCATTGCTCCCAAAAGATATGTACACTACCTAGAGGATCATTTATATACTATACCAGCATTCATTTAAACCACAACCAGAGGTGATGATCTGAGATGGTGAGAGCTACTCCAAGGTGAGTGAGACATAATCCAAGCAGAGAAGTTAAGACTTTCAAAAAGTAATTTAAAATAACAGAGCAGGGTAAGCATATATAAAGACAAGGTTATTGAGTTTATATCAGGCCTCTTTCACTCAGACAGCAATGTTTAAGCTCTGGGCATCTCAAGCAATGAGAGTCCTGTTAGCCACTAGTAAAATACCACAAAAATCACAAAGAAATGAGGGTAATCTTTGAAAAACTAAACCAAAATCAAATTATAAAATCACAGTGTTCTTGATGTTTGATATTGCATAAAATACTTTGAAAAAATCATCAATTACAATTAGTTTTATAATTATGTTATTCTTGATCCTTATGTTAATATTAGTTCTCTGAATAAGGACCACTTTTATACATAGTCTTTCAGACTGCATTAAACTACCTTCTTTGTAGCATAATAAAAAGCATGATGATTGGGCATCAGACAAATCTGGGTCTGGAGCCGGGAAATACATATAGAAACAGTGTACTTGAAGGGATGTTGATTAACCTATTTGAGATTCAAAGATTTTCCAGTATGTCCTATGCAAAGAAATTCTGAATCTGATTTAAGCAAAATGCCATTATTTGATACAAAACCGTACCCACTCTAAAAAGTGTTGCTTGTTTAAAGACTAACATTTGTGCATTAAATGTATCTGCATGTAATGTAATTAATTAAATAGAAAGATTTATTACTTATTTTGTATATCATATGGAAAGAAACTGGATACATGGAATTGTGCTTGTGTTAGCATGGATTTATATGATCACAAATATATGTGTGTGTATGTACACTAAAATTCAGACTTAGAAAGTGTCCACAACCTCCAAAATAATACATTTCTCTTATGGGAATATATTTTTGTTTAGATTCGTTGCCACATTAGTCATATTCTCCTAATGGAGGATGGTTTTTTGGTTACTGTTCATTTCTCTAATTGCCCTCAATTTGTGTGTGTCTTATTCATCAAACAGTGAAGGATTGTCTTTATGAATTTTGTCCCTTTCCACAAAGAAGTTCCTTCTAAATGTGCTAAGATATTCAGTGTGGATACGTGGGACAAAATCCTGGTGACTACTCTTAAATTAAGATACAGTGCATGGCAATTCAAATTATTAGCTGTACAGCATGTTAACTTGCTTTTCCATGCGTTTTTGATTTAAATAAGCTTATAGGCCACCATTCAAATGTTGACATGTCTGAGAATAGAAGGAGAAAATCTTGGCTGCAGGATATGTAGCTTTCTGGTCCACAGCTGTCCTTTGGATTGTGAATGACTGAGATTTATTGAAATCATACATTATGTCTCTAATATAAGGTATTATGCATCATAAGGTATTTTTCAAGTATAAATTAATTAGTCTATAATACAGATATAGACAAAATATAAAGATAATTGTTCAATGAATATGTTTGATATTAACTGGCATCAATGAGTGTAGAAGACAAATTTTAATTACTTGGAGCTTTATTTAGGATAAAAATGGATTCTATTAATGTAAATTTCTATCATCAGTTATTCTGTTCTTCACATTATATTGTACATTGGAATTCAGTATTAGATAATTACATAGTGACTCATTTTTGTGTTCAATAGAAATCACATTGTAAATGAGTTAAGAAAATAAAACTGAATAATTTATTTGCTCTTAAAAAGGAAGAATAGTTCTACACTGTATGTTAAAACATAAAAACTAGCAGAAGTGAAACTAAAGTTAGCTACATTCACCAGTTTCTAACTTTCCAAAGGATAGAAGAAAAACAACTTTCTTAAATGCTGGATATTTTTTAATAATTGAAAACTATGTATTTCTGATATATAATTATCAATCTTATAGCCTCTTTTCTTACTATTACCATTAATTCGTCAAAGTTAATCATTCTCATAAGACATCCCAGTATAACTGATGATTGGTCTTATATGTGTTTTGTTTCCCACTTTTTTAGTATCTGTAGACCACCTCTGATATATAGTTATAATTTGTTTCTGATGAATGAAAGACTAATGGATCATCACATATTTTAAATATATTTAGCTTTTCACTTCATCAAGTTTATATTTACTTCTCCTTCCTTTATTACTGGTACTATTAAGAAATTCTGTTTATTTATATAAAGTATTTGTTCCAATTTAAGAAGGAAGAAAAACAGGTGAGAAGGTGGTTATACCCAACAGGACCAACCTAGTCTCAAAGCATAAAAGAACATGGAGGTTTATTATTGTTTTTATGGAGCTTGAAGAGAAAAATGAATAAATTAGCAATGTTGAGACTCTAAGGGGAGTCAACAGTCAGGTTAATTAAGAGACAGTGATTTAGACTTCTTCCAAGCTTGGAGACAGTGGTGACAATTTGTGAAATTACTAGCTCGATTAAGAATATTTTCATTTCCTCTCTCTTTTTCTTTCCCTAAACTCCAATGAAGGAAAGGTCAAAAGGATGAATCAACCAGTTAGTTGAGGAAAGAGCAAAAAAGAGAAGGAAAGACCTGAATACAATAGAAAGTCTGAGTAAGAGGAAACTCTTCCTGTCTTACTGCCTTATTGCCTGGAGCTGAAATATTGGCCTTTACCTCTTTGGCCTCTTCTTTGAACTGAAATAGTGCCTCTTCTTGGATCTTGAGCTACACACTTTCCAATGGGAGTTACACTGTCTGCTATCCCACATCACTCCAGTTTGCTAACTTACTCTGCACATTGTGTAATATCTCAGTCTTTATAATCACAAGGGCCACTCCCTTTTGTGGTAAATACTTCTACTAATTACATTTGTCTGGAGAATCCTGACAGATACAACTGTGCAGAAGATATTTTGTTATGTCAAATGTGAGAATTTTTATATGGTATTTTTAAATATGATTCCTGAGTTGAGCTGATATTGGAACCTAAGTAACCACAGGTCTGCTTAGGATATTTTAATTCCTAATCCTGAACTGAAAATTTATGAAGCTAGTTCATATTTGCATTTAAGATTAGAGAAGAATCTTATTGGAACGGTGTAAGACAAAAGTAGACAAAGTTAACTTTTAATCATATCCTACAAGTTGGCTTCACAGTTACAAAGGGAGTAATTTTATAATTTCAATAAAATTAATCTGTTTATGAGTAGAAATGAAAACTAATGGAGACTGAATGTCACTGAAAAATGAATAAAATCTGTGTAGTTCAAAAAACTAAGTATTGGTAATAGCAGATGTGAAATGAATAGACATGAAATTGTGGTCATGAGTGGTCCTTGAGCCTAAGATGTGACATTGGTTGAATAGCTAAATTGGAATGAGAAAATCATCCTATTAGTGAAGATGCTGAGCAATTAAGAGAATAGGCCCTGGCCCTGAATCTAGGATCTACATAGATCTGAATAGAGAATAATGATGTGAGTAGTATTGCACAGAGATTTCTTGAGCTTGAATTATGGACAAGGAAGATGGAGATTTGGCACTACTTTTATAAAGCTAACTTTAATCATTAATTTTAAGTTCCATAACTTTTGTTTTATTTTTAAAATGATCTAATAAATGTTGTGTTATATTCATAAGCCTGCTATTTAAAAAACAAAAAAGCACCAGGATATCAGTTGCTTAAACAACAGAAATATATTCTTTCACAATTCTGGAGGGTGGAAATACAAAATGAAGTTTTTGGTAGGACCATCTATAACCAAAAGCATCTAAGGGAGGATCAATCCTTCTTTGCCTCTTTCAACATCAGTAGCCCCAGTCCTTTTGCTTGTAGCAGCATAACTTCAATTACTGCCTTCATTCATCTTCACAGGTTGGGACCTAGTCTAATGATGACTTCTTAATCAGATTATATCAACAAAGACCCTAATTCCGAATAAATTTACACTCCCAGTTGTAGTGGTTTGGAGTTCAAAATGTCTTTGTTGGAGACTGTGCTTTGATCGGAAATTTTGTATCCCACTTCCCAAATTTAAATGTTGAGCTGCTAAGCTTCTAAGTGGATTTTTTTGAGAATGATCAGGTCTGTCCTCATGAATCAGACACGATACCTAATAAGGCCCAAAGAAGTCCTTTGTCCTTTCTATCCTGTAAGGAAACATATTTTAGACTTCCCAGCCTCTACAATTGTGAGGAATAAGTTTTTATTGTTTATAAGTTGCCCGGTTTATGGTATTTCCCTATAGTAATTTGGAAGGATTAAGATAGACATAATTCAACCCATAAACCTCTAAATTCTCTTATACATTAATTTTCTTAAGAAATGATCATCCGAAGTGAGCCACTTGTACAGTAAGTTGAATGCAGTAGAAGGAAACACATCTATTTTGTTTCCCAGATCACATCATTATGTAAGAGAAATGAGAGTATTATAGTTGTTCTTAAATTTAATTATTTTATTTACTTGTATTTGGGAGAATTTTCTATTTCATCAAGTCAGAATACTATGAAAACCTGTTTTATTTTATGAGAAAATATATATAATCTTTTAATGTATAGGATAGTGCTTCAGAAAAACCTCCTAGTTTCATTTTCCTCCTCTTGTTACATAAATATAGTAAATTTAATAAAAGAGTATTAAAAAGAAAAAAAATCCAATAAAAGAGAAGACAGTGTTTGTCACTCAGGAAGAAAATTGTGAACACAATAGCTTGGTAATATCTCAGACAATATTTGTATGTTACAATTTAATAAAAGAATTATAAATATCAATGAAAACTGTAAGTGTCCCATAAAATATTATTTCATAAGAACAATGAAATCAAATCTGTCTTCATTTCCATCATTACAAGTATGCAATTAGATACCACTTAGGTAGCAGACGGCTGCTTGGTTTCTTCAGTGTGTGGCACATTATACAATAGCAATAGCATAGATGAATTTTAAATGGAAAATCACTCATTAGCATGTAATTAGAATTAAGTACACTACTGTAAAATCTAAACTCATGTTAGTAACAGATAAAATTCAAGCTGTGCATCCAATTTATAAATATAATTTGAAACTCAAAAGTTGAAAATAGTCATATCTTCTTTATCTTCTGACTTTTGTTGACACAATTCACGATTCGATACTCTGCCCTTCTGTATCCACTACTATTTAGAACACTGAATTCCACTACATGGAATGACAAAGGTATTTTTTCCTTGCTCTTTCAGTTTGAGATATGATCATTTTTGCTGAAGTTTACATTTGTGATTCAAGCTAAAACCTTTTACCAACTCTTATTATAGAAGAAAAAAAAAAGCTGATGGCTTAATGGATAAAAGTCCTGACCTTTTCAGGTCCACATTTAAGCCCTAACCTCTGGTGAGGAGTAATCCATATCTCTAACACAAATTCAGAGTTCTATTAAGTCAGCTTAGTGATTAGAAAATTGGGCCTATGTTATTCAGATCCTTTCTTGTGAATCTTTGCTGCTTAGGCTGAAAAGGGGGACCAACTAAATTAGTGAACACAGGCTTGTTAAGTAGGGAAACTTAACAAAATGGAAGATAATTATTTATCCCACACTTCACAATTATTGTTTTCAGGTATCCAAAATAACATGAGGTCCTGTTTTGTCCCAGGCAAATTATGACTGGGGTTACTCAAAAGCAGAAGGCAGAGAAGCTCCTACAAATAGAACCCCAACCATCCAGAAATGGGCCAATTGGGATTTCAATGAAGGAATCCAATCACTAGAGTGATAAATTCGAAATATTTACTAGAGGAATCTATTTATAGAAAGGGCTACAATAATCCTTAAAATGGACAACAAAAGAAAAAGATGTTCTACCTAGGTGTTAGGGTATGGAGCTTATATGAGGTTTTAAGGAATTTGGTTCAGGACCAGGGTGAGCTTCTTTCAGTGACTTGAGTAACAACCTACACATCTTTATCAGTGCCAGGGAATGTTCAAGACCAGGCCTGAGTACAAGTGTGCAGACAAAATCATGTAGCTGGTCATGTCTCAGGTCAGTCAAGGCATTCTGTATTTCTCCATTAAGACAGAGAAAAGGGTGGAGGAAACTGGGGTCAAACACTACCAGCCCAATTTTATATAAGATAAAATACAATTTAAAGTTTCTCTTTTGTGTTATCTTAAAATAAATGATTCTCTGTAGCTTTTTTAAAACTTGTGATAATGTATGAACACTCTATTTAAGAGTTAAAACATTTAAACCAAACATCTCAGGGAATAATTCCAATTTGTCCATTTTCTATGACTAAATCTGCCATACTAAGATACCTGAAGTTATAAATTCAATATCTATACACCTAAGTTAACTTTAAGTTTAAGGTTCTCAAATATCCTATTTCTTAATCCTAGAACTCACATCTGGGGGTGGCACATGGATTCCTGAAATTGTAACATCTAAACTAAATCCAACTTTTCTCTTTTTTCACATCCCAATTTCTCAGAAATTCAAGCTGGGAACTTTTTATTCATTTTTACTTCATCTTCTTATACATATATCCAACAGTGGACCAAGGCCATTCTGTTGTGCTGATCTTTGACATCTTTCATAGCCAACTCCTCTTCCTCAATCTCATTTGCCCACTTTGGTTATAATCCATGCACATTCTTCTAAATTCTCTGGTTCCCATCTCTCAGATGGCACAAATCAAGTCAGATCAAGCAATTTCAGCATGGTCAGCCTAGATGGACTTATAGAAAACTAAGTTTTCTCTGGAAAGATGCAACAAAATTTTCCAACAATAGTTATGTATCAAAGCATAATTCTGTTGCTTTTGTTTTTGGTTTCTTTTTGTTATTATTATTTACTTAAAGGATGAGGAAAGCATATTTTGAATAAATTTTAAAAATGCCAAATGTAGGATCTTAAAAACTCTTCACTTGTCATTTGACAAGGATATTGTAGCTTACCTTTTCCAAGCATTCCTCTGATTTTAGACTAGAGAATGTGTGATTTTCTTCAGAGAGAGAGAAAGATAAAAAAAAAATGTTTTCTTTAGCATAAAATTTTGTTAGCTAGGAAATCTAGCATATTATATTAGTCCACTGACTTTTTAGGATTTATGAAATATTTTAAAAATTAAAAAACTTTACATTAATGTCTCAATACCACATCTAACTTCTAGTTCTAATATAGTTTAATAATTCTAATACATGTCATTTCTTATGAACTTCTGAAGTACTTTGTTGTCTTTGTGATGCTTTGAATAAAGATTTAATTTCCTCTGTGATTATTTTATGCTTAGTATAATAAAAGACAGTGTTAATTTAATATTTTGATAAGAATTTATCAAAAATGTGTTTGCATGCCAGGAACAACAGTGCACACCTGTCATCCCAGTGACTCAAGAGGCTGAGGCAAGAGGATCACAAGTTCAAGGTCACCCTCAGTAATTTAGCAGGACCCTGTCTCAAAATAAAAAGGACTTGGGATATGCCTTTTTGCTAAAAATATCCCTGAGTTCAATACTCAGGACAAAAAAGAAAATCTGTTACATTAAAATTTACTGGATATAATATTGATGGTTGGTAACTTATGAAATTTCTAGGAAAAATGTACTAAAGAGAAATCAATATAATTTAGCAAACGTTTATTGAGTGCTATTTGTAAATTCTGAATTCTAGCAAAGTGAGAGACAGAACACGTGTATAAATAAAAGGCTCAGAGGCATGTGAATGTTTTTCATTTTTTTGGTGTTTTTTAAATAACTAGTACACAGAGTGAGAAATGTCATAACAGGTCTAGAATAAGTTATGACATTTACTGAGAATTATTACCTGATAATTTGCTAACTATTTGATGTTTCATTTTAATTCTCACAGAAACTAGAGTGATTACTTTCGAAGTCAAATGGATGGAGATGGACAGAATTATGCTTAGTGAAGTCTCCCAAGCTCAGAGACTTAAGGGCCGAATGGTTTACTCTCATCTGTTAATACTAGAATTTATGTTGAAGCAGTAGGACAGAAGGCTGACCTAACAAAGCCTCAAATTGAATGACTTTCAGTGCAACAGTGGCGAAAGCTCCCTAGGTAACTTGGAAGTGGAGGGAAGGGGATGGGGAGGGGGGAGGGTATATGAAGAACTCATAGGAGTCTGGTG
>PVKS010020158.1:0-37261 GCA_004027875.1 Aplodontia rufa | reverse complement strand
TCTCCCTAATTTACTTCTTAGTCTCAGAGTTTTAGGCAGGTGGGTGGGTGGGGGAGGTGAAAGCAAGGGAGAGTGTTTGCCAGGCACAGCCTTGTTTTTCCCTTATTGATAAGATTCCATACCCCCAAATGTCACTCAGACTGTATAGTCCTGCAACCTCTCACTGAGCAGCAAAATACTCTGTCTTTAGCAGGGTAATGGAGGTAGTAGAGAAGCAAAGGGGCCCTTGATCTGCCTTGCCTTAGGGACCTCTGTGTGTGATGTGATGCTGAGCTTCAGGGCTCACCAGCAGGGACCTGGAAGGTACCCAAGAAGGATGATGGTAGCAAACAGGGGGACACTGGCTACTGAAAAGGGCAGCTATTCTTCAGCTCCCGTCTGCTGTTGCATTCTGCAACATGAAGCCATGTCAGATCATACTTTGCAAGGGAACTGGGGTGATTTTAATGTGAAATATCCTCATTTCCAAAAGTTGGCAATGGATTCACATCTTTGTTAAAAACGCTGTGAGCTTCATAAAGTGTATCTGTGGATAATATCTGGCCTGCCATGGGATCTCTAGTTGGTAATTATTGCTCTGCATGATTTCACTTTGTTAGCAATTCACTGATGAAAAATTGCACTTTGACAGACACAAGGTGACTATGTGGAAAATGACACAGGAAGCACCGTTAGTTTAATTTGGTAAGCACATGATACGTTTATTTCCAAAAATATATAGGCTAACACATTCCAGTTGGCTCCTGTGAATGCATAATGTTGCGCTTCCTTTCTATCCATGAGCTGCAAGATTCAATACACATACTTATACAGAGAGATGCAATCTGGAAGGTGTTTCTGACTTTATGTGGTTTATAACATTGGCCTTCTTCCTGTGGAGTACTGGATCCCAAGGTCTATTACACAGGCAGAGATGAAAGGAGGATGTATACAAGGAGACCAGAACAGAGGAAAAACTCACAGCAGAAATTGTATCTATCCAATGCTCTGAGAAGATCCACATGGTCACCTGGGAAACATTGCTGAGAGTAGGAGATCTGGTGTCTGAGCTGAGCAAACTTCATTTGGTGCTTTAGATATTCATAGCTGTAGCAGGGAGTGCAGATACCTATAGGGTAGGGTTCGGGAAGTTCCAGGAGGTGATTGATATGCCCAGTGGTCCCACTCATTTATCATTGATTTCTCTTTCAATTACTCCCAGATAACCATGGTCTGAACATATTAATATTTGTGTTGACTATTTTGAGAGAGAGACCTCATTCACCTAATTTTTATGATAATATAGTATTATAATTGTCTTGTTGTTTTTTAAGAGAGAGGGACAGTGAGAGAGAGAGAGAGACAGACAGAATCAACTTTAATTAGTTTTTCACATGGCTATCCTTGCTCCTACACTTCGTTGTGTACATGGTACTGGGGTTTGAACTCGCGTCCTTGCGCCTGCCAAGCAAGCACTGTAACTCCAGAGCCACCACTCTAGCCCCATGACTGTCCTGTTTTATTTATAAGTTTTTATTGTTAATCTCTTACTGTGTGTGATTTTTTTAAATTAAACTTTAATATAGATATGTACGCACAGGAAAAAAAAAAACAGTTTACCTGTGTTTTGATACTGTCCACAATTTGCAGCATCCACTGGGGTCATGCCATATCTTCCCTGCAGTTAAGAAAGCACCACCGTACTTACTCTTGGTTTGATACTGCCTCGGTGGGCTTAAAACAGCAGTCAGTGTGGAACATATTGCATTTTCTGTCCCAAACGCCTCATTCTCATTCAAAGCTTCTTGATAAAAAAGTCCATTTATTCTAATAAATGCTTTAGCACAGTTATTAGGGATCATGTGAGAATTGTTACCACAGTAGCCATGTGAGCAGCAAGTACTCTCTCAAAAGACAGATGGGAGGAAGATGTGCATGAAACGGAAAACAAAAGCCAAGCAAAACAGAACAATAACCCCAGAATTCCATGGTGCCTGTAGCAACTCATCCAGATTTCCCACAACTACTTATTAAATGCTAACCACATGCTGGAATTTTGCTTTCTGTTTAACAAACCATATCTCAAATTTTCATTTTACCTTTGGTTATACCCATTTTATAGATGGGGCTAAGCTTCAATGAGCTTTGTGCAAGTTCACAGAGAAACAAGTGGCAGAGCTAGAAATCCAAAAGACACCTTCTTTAATGGCACTCAAAAATTGTGGAGTCCCTTTGGGGCAGAAAATATTTATTTTTTTCTACTAGGGATTTAATTAAACTACTAGTTTAATTACTAGGTGATTTCTACTTTTTATAGCATCGCAAATTCAGTTGCACACAGTCATTGTTTCCCTTTTGCTATCATAAACCTGTGATTGTGATGTATATGAGTAACCAAAAAGTCCAAAGGCAAGAGAATGGGGGAGAGGGAAGGAAGGGAAAATGTGATTAGAGAAGAGGAGTAAAATCTGATTTGAACTTTGGTCTATCCTGAAAAGTCTCAAAATGTGTGGGACTACACATTCCAACTAGAAATCAGATACGTTCCTTTCTTCTACTCATATCTGCTGGAAATGGCTTAAATTTGGGTGTTTCCCATTGGTGAACAGTGACTGACAGCAGGGGCAAAGATCCTAGGTTCTGTTCTTAGGGGCTGCAGTTTAAATGTTTTGCCTCATCTAGTTAATCTAGATGAGGTTCACCAGGGCCATGTTGTAGGGTTAATGCTAAATCATTGCAACAGGACAGCTGGTAAAAAAAGGAAAGTTTAGTCATTACACTGGTTCTTTGGTCTACAACACTGAATGTCATAAAACAAATTAACATGTTTAGCACAGAACAGACGGGTTTGAAACATGTACCTTGGACCTTTAGTTCTGAAAGGCATTTCTTGGATGTGAATGCAACATGTACCATGGCGACAGCCAAGAAAACTAGCTCATGGCTGATCACTGTTCTATCCTAGGGAGAAACAGATAAACTCAAGTAACTAGATAATGCAGCCCCTCAGAACAGAATCTTAGACTTTTTTTTTTTTTTGAAAGAGAGAAGGTTAGAGAGAGAAAGAGAGTGAGAGAGACAGAATCAATTGTTATTTAGTTTTCACATGGCCTTTGTTGCTCTGACACTTAGTTGTGTATGTGGGTGCTGGGATTTGAACCCCTGTACTTGCGCATGCCGAGGAAGCACTGTAACTGCCGAGCCACTGCTCCAGCCCCAGAATCTTAGACTTTTAGTCCTTGTTGTCAGTCAATGTTCAAAAATAGAAAACACCTAACTTTAAATCATTCCCAACAAACCTGTGAGTGAAAGAAAGGAACATACGTGATTTAGAGTTTGAATGTACAGCGCCGTCTCACACTCTTAAGACCTTCGAGAGACAGGCCAAAAGTCCCAATCAGTTTTAACTCTATTTCCTTAATCACATTTTATTTCTTCCTTCCCTTCCCTCCACTCTCTTCCTTTTTGCCTCTTATTAAATTTTTGTAGCAGTCACAATATAGAATAAACACTATCTTAAGCTCTAGACCAGTGGTTCTCAAAGTCTGGTCTTCACATCATCAGTACCTTGGGAACCTATAAGAGGTGCAGATCCTCAGATCTACTCCAGACCTACTGAATCAGAAAGTTGGGGATGGGGCCAGCAATCTGTGTCTTAATCAGATGCACAGCTTAGTTTTCAGTAGCTTGTCATCGGTTCATGAACACCATGTGGAACTGTTGGTTTGTGATAAATTATGACAAATGTATGCACAGGATGTATGGGGGAACAAAGCAAAATCAATATTTCAGAACTTCGGTGGTGACACTTTAAATTCATTTTTTTTTTTTGTTCAAAGATTGTCAGCTATATTTATCCATATTTACAAATGTGTGTCCCTTCTAAATTAACAAACACTTCAGCCATAGATTATCTGTAACACAAACCAGAAGGAATCTAACCCCTTTTGGAGAATATTTCAACAGAAAGGTTATGAAGCATTCCTTCAATAATTTTATCCTTGGGGAAGCCATTCTGTTTTTCTAAGACAGAGAATTTGAATTCAACCCAAGATAAAAAATGAGACATAGAGAGAGGGATGTTCACCAATCTAGGGAGAGAAGAGTTAATCTCAGCTGCTCCAAGATGCCAGTGTGATTTACAGGAAGATGTGGAAATGTTAGCCCATTTGTTGCAGTTTTTCTGGTGCCAAGATGCACCGCCCTCTACCCCTTGGAAATCTAATTAGAAAGTCAATTTACATTTCTGTGGGATTTTGATTATCATTATATTATTTTTAAAGCATGATATTCAGGCAACTGCAGCCAGAGAAGTGGTTCTTATCAGGACAGCGAGCCCATTTGTAAGAGACTGCGAAGGCAGCAGCCTCAGAGGCGGGCGTGCACTGTAAAGCGGGGGTGAGTCAACACGATGACAAGATGCCAAGGAAGTTAACTGGATCCTGGGCTGCATGTGTCAGCCGCTGGTATTCAAAACTGGGGCTTACTGTGGGTGCTCGCATCAGCAGAGGGTAGAACACACCTGAAGGATGGCCTTCTGGTTTGTGCTCTATTCTTTTAAGCACTTTTAGCAAACAAATGCCACATTTCTAACCCAAATCGGGTTCTGCCTTTTTTGTGCAGTAAGTATGATGGAAAGAGAACACCGTTTCCTAGTCTTCTCTACCTCTGGAAAAGCACTGGGGACAGCAGAATGGGTGAACCCCTAAGAGACTCTGCACAGTGTGTCACCTCCAGGAGTCCTTGAACACACAAACAGAAGCTCCTGAAGGGTGGTGGGATACGCTGCCACCGAGCACGACACTTTGGCATAAAGATTATTTGGGCTAAAGGCACTTTACAAAGCCAGCAGGTGCAAGGAACACACTAAATCTCCCTCTTTTCTTCCTGACAGCAGGAGATAAGACCCTGTATGAAGATGTCCTCCCTGAACCAGAAGGAAGGAACTCTTATCATCAAGCATGGGAGGCTGAGAAAGAGAATTCTGTACAAACAGACCGTATTAAAATAATTCTTATCTTCCCTTAGCCTCCTCTTACAGTGAAGTTGCTTTGCCATAATTGCTTTTCTTTGTTCGACCAAATTTAAAAACATTTAGATTTTTGTCACTTTCTTGGGTTATTTTCTTAACTGGGCTATCATGTCAGGTAAAACTTACATTAAAAAATATGTATACTTTTCTCCTGTTAATCTGTCCTTTGTCAATTTTATTTTCTGATCCAACCCAAACCAAATTCTCTAAGAAGGTAGAGGTCAAATTTTGCCTCCCTTCCATCCCTAGAACTGAATGGAAGAGAAAGAGCTGCAATTTTCTTCACTCAAGTTTCTGCCTACATAACCCTGTCCAGGTCTTTGCAGATATAATTTTCTTTTTTTTTTTTTTTTTTTTTTGGTACTAGGGATTTAATCTAGGGGTGCTTTCACACTGAGTCACATTCCCAGCCCTTTTTTAGATGCAGGGTCTCACCAAGTTGCTTAGGGCTCTGCTAAATTGCTGAGGCTGGCCTCTAATGTATAATCCTCCCTACTTGGCCTCCAGAGCTGCTGGGATTAGAGGTGTGAGCCACTTCACCTGGCCCTGATCTGATTTTTAGGAGCACTTCTTCCTCTTCTTCCTCCCTTTGTTTGTCCCCTTACCAGGCTGCATTCTCCTTCCTTGCAGTTGGCAGTACCTGACAACTTCCTGCACAGCTACTTGTTTCCTGTGTGTCCTCTTAACTGGGCAGGGATTTGGTGGCAGCTGCTCATGGCTATATTTCCTCCTGTATTTAACAGTAATTTCTTATTATTTATTGGAAAACAAAAAGAATGAAAAAGCAAATGGGAAGAAACTTTTTTCTCCTCTTGAAACAAGAACTGAGAAGAGAAGGAGGATGGGTGGTAAGAGTGAGGAGGAATACAGTGAATTGTGCGAGTCTGTCTTCATCTGTGTAAATTAAGGAGTCATGACATGTACTGACTGTGCTGAGGTTCTTGTAAGGATGGGGATCAGGAAACAACCTCGGTAATAACAGCCTACCAAAAGGACTAGGTGAAAGCAGGAATCAAAACGGGATTAAAACCATCCCAGAGCTGCAGCACAGTGAAAGCAGTGGAAGTTCTGTGAATTGGAGGTGATCTTACCTGCATCGCCTGGGCAGTGGGACTCTGGAGGTCTCTAGACAGCAGCACTGGATACAAAGACAAAAGCGGGCATGTTTACAAGACTCAAAGCTGCTTAGTGTGATGAGCAGTGAAAGAGCTGGGAGCATTTAGACCAGACTTGCTGTTAAGTACTTAAGGGCTGTCATGTATAAGAGAGACTGGAATTGCTCTTTGTGTTTACAAAGGTGCGAACTAGGAATTAGAGAGTAGGAAATTACTGGGGGCCAGACTGCAGATCACAGGAAGTAATTCCAAGAGAACACAGCTCCTTTAAGTTTCTCATAAGGAGTGAGTTTTCATCTGGGGATGTGAACAAATGTTGTCTGGTGCCCTGCTATCAAAGTCAGGTCCTCACACCAGCCACATCTGCATCATTTGGGAGTGTGTTAAAAATGCAGGATCTCAGACACTGCCACCTCCAGACCTTCTCAATTGGAACATATAGCATAAGAAGAATCCCAGGTAATTCATAAACATATTAAAGTTTGAGAAGTCCTGGATAATATGACTAAGCTCTAGGGATGTTATTAAAGGGAACACAAATCATTAGAGGGTAGACAGATTCCTTTCCATCTTCTCAGGGGAAGAAGGGATGTGACTGTAGATTCTATATGGTAAGAGAAGGAGATGATTCTGCTGAATGGCTGTTTTTGTTTTGAGATGGGGTCTAAGTTGCTCAGGTTGGCTTGAATTTGATATCCTACTGCCTCAGCCTCCTAAATCCAACAGAATGATTGTTTTTAATCAAAACAAAATTTAAGGACAGAAGTATGTGCACCCCAGTATAAGCTACATGGCTCTAAACTGAAGATTTTATTTTAGCCTTAATTAAGCATCTGTTCTACTCTGTCAATACTAAGATAAAAACAAAATGAATATTATATGCATTGAGCTCCTTGTATTAGACAATGTTATACTTTTAATTCCAACGGCCAAAATGGTATCTTGACCCTGGAGCTCTCTTCTCTATTTCTGGGTGAATTTAGCAGCTCTTCTTTGCCGCTCTTTCCAGTCTTGCTCCTTTCTTAGTTCTTGGTGATGGCTGTAATATCCTGGATTACTCTTAATTTGTTCTCCTCTTTCCCATAGTATGTGATACCTTTGAACATTTAAAAATCATTTTTGCGTGTGGTTATTTATTTAACTAAATCAATGACTTGTTTTTGTGTTTGCCTGACACAATTCTGATAAAATAGTTCCGAAAACAGGAGACTTGATTTCTGATGCTCCATGATGTCTCTCGGAAGAGGAGAGCTTCCTTTTGGGGATGAGAGCAAATTTCATCTCGTGCCCTGCTGCTCAAACTAGGGACCTCAGATCAGCAGCATCTCTATCAACTGGGAGTGTGTTAGAAATGCAGGATCGCAGATCCTGTCCCAGACTTGCTGAATTGGTAGGTCTGTGGTATAAATGCTTTCATCATGGTCAGATTCAAGCTATCATTGTGATCTTACCAAATGTGACCTTGGCTCTTGTGAGCTGATCTGAGCAAGCTTTATCATACAATTGCTCCCTAGCACCCAGGAAGATGTATGTCATCACTGAGCAGCTACTCAAAAATACATTTAAAAATTTTACTTAATGAAGAAATTGAGGGGAGAATTAGATGTCATATTCTGTACTGAGAATAAGAAAAAAGTGTTCTGTGGACAATTATAACTCCAGAGACCCATTGGGGCTTGTTTGTGGAGGTGACAGCCAGCTGGGTGTGGAGTTGACCAGGCAGTGAAGGCACTTTATAGGGTGGGAATGAGCTTGTTCTAGGGTAAAGGAAGAAAACCGGAGCTGTGAGTGATCATGGCACGGTGTACCAACACACCATGAGTCAGGACTCAGGAGAGGTGGGGACTAGAATGTCAAAAGATTGAATGCTGTATTAAGCAGCATGTTGAAGTGGACAGGAAGCCACTGAAGAAATCTAAAATTGAGAATAACATTAGCTGACTTGCCTTCTAGAAATATTCCTTTGCCAGGTATATGGGCCATTAATTCTAGCATTAGAAGTGGAATGGGGAACCAGGGAGACTAATAATAAGACTATTAATGAAAAACCATCTAGAAAAATATGTTAAGGGACTGTGATAAGAACAGAACACCAAGAATTGAGCAATAGGTGTACACTGCAAAGCTATTTAGAAGTAGATTTGACGCAAGAGGCATCCAGTGGGATGTGGAGTACAGAGGTAAGATGATTATGAATTTTGTAGTTTGGGATGATTTGATGGTTACTGTGGCTTTCACAAAAGTAGGGTGCACAAATTGCAGTTCCAAATGTAGAGAAAATGAACAGAACTCTTGGTGATATGTTGACCATGGAAGGCCACATGGCCCCCAGGTGAGATGGCTCAGAGGCAAAGGAACTTAGCCTCCTGTGGACTCTGAAGCAATTCTAGCTGGGTCTAACAGCAGGATGGGACTCTGGTGGGCACTTGTACAGCTGAAGTTGGTGCCAAGACTTTGACTGGTACATTGAGAAAATTCAAAGAAATTAAAAGAGACTGAGTTAGAAATGAAGGTTTATTGCTAAGGAGAAAGGTCAAAGTGAAGAAGCTTAAATGTGCACAACACAGACAGCAGTACTGGGAGCAGGCAGACACTCCAGGAGAGATGTTTATAAAACGAAAGATCAGGTAATAAGGGTGAAAACTTTGGGGACATTCATATTAAAGGGACCTCAATAAAGGAAATGGTATCAACAGGAAAATAAAATATTCTCAGGGTAGGGAACATAAATGACAGAATCATTTCAGGAGGTAAAGGGAGGGAGATTAGTTGATTAGAGTATCAGTTACCACAACAGAGTAAATGAAGATGAAAAAACCATTCATTGGATTAGTTTGGTTGTTATGAGATACCTTTCTGTAGAGGTTAGGATTGCACAGATTGCAGAGGGAAGAGTGATAAATGGAAATTGAGAGGGAGCCAGTGAAAGATACTGTCACACACACACACACACACACACACACACACACACACACAAAACCCTCTCCAATGGGCAAGTACAAAATTAGATACCTATTATCTTATTATCTCACTTTGTTATTGGTAGGACTTTTGTTGACTCTGGAAAAGCTATATCCTTTATCTCCATAATGGCAAATCATTCAATATTTCTTCAAAGTTATAGATTTGGAAATATTTTTGTACGCAAAATATTGACTTTCTATTGCAAAACGTTCAGTTGATTAATGAATATTTTACTCTTTAGTTACAAATTCATCACATTTAGACATTTGCACTCTCTGACCGTCTCTACCCTCATTTTGCCCATATTTTTCTAAATTATGCTTCAATAAAGTTGATTTAAGAAGAAGAAAAACAACAACAACCAAAAGACCCTGAAGGGCTAGTCACGTATCTGTAGCTCAGGGTAAGTGTTATGGAAAAGGACCCTTGCAACTGGGGCTGTCTGTTCTTCCGCTCTGTCACCAGGTGCAATTCTTGCTTATAGAACTTGTGCTGTGATATTAACAAAAACTGCAGTCTAAGCGTTGCTGCCTTTAATCTTTTGTCTCCGCTTAAATGAGCGAATCTGTCCTATGGTTCCTTTCTTTGGCCTTGCCAAGCTACCTCTGTTCTGACCTAACCTTTGATCTGTGATTTCTAATTGCATTCTGTAAGGGGTCCTGCTTTTACACAATTTATTGACACTGATGGGAATTTGGACTTAGTGTCATTTGACAGAATTGATGTTTCCTGCAATCTGACAGCTGTTTGGATTTCAGAGTCAATAGCTAACAATAATATTCCTGCAGCCTTTCAGAACCTTTCTGTTTTTTCTTTTGGTTTAAGGATGAGATACACAAGTTGAAAAAAACTGCCCAAACTGGGTTTGACAGTAAGGTAAATGATACCCCTGACTAAAGTCTGCTTAAATATAAACTTTATATAAAATTGACCATGAAATTCTCTCCATCTACTTGTGTGTGTGTTTGTGTGTGTGTGCGCAAGCACGCGTGCGTGCGCACAGGATTAGTACTGGAGATTGAACCCAGAGGCAGTTTACTAATGACTTACATTCCTTGCCCTTTTTATTTTTTATTTTGAAAAAGTGTCTGGCTAAGTTTTCTAGGCTAGCCTTGAATTTGTAGCCTTCTTGCCTCACTCTCCCAGGTTGCTGGGATTATAGGTATGCACTACCATGCCCAGCTCTCCCTATCTACTAATTAATTGTATGTATGTAGATATTCTATAATTTATGATAAACTCTGACAATTGAAGCTACAAGTGGTATTGCTAAATTTTAATTCAGTTGGTGAGAATATGATTATCAATATTGTGATTGCAGGTATATTTTATATATTAGGTGGAACTGTGTAAAATTGCTGTTTTGTAGATTGAAAATGATTATATCAATTGCTTATGTTCAAGTACCTACCACACACAAGCAGAAAGGGGGAGGAAGGGAAAAAAAAGAGAAATTGTTATCTCAAAACGTAAATACTTGGCAACAGAATTTTGATAGAGACTTCCTGTGCAATTATCCTAAATATTTTACTTAATCCTTATATTTGTGAGGTAGAAATTGATTGACCAGGACTTATCACTACATTATGCTTCTACCTAAGACTTACCATCTCTCATTGCATATATTAAGAAGTGAGGTCTTGATGGAATATTCAATAAAGGGGAAAAGTCATGAGCAACAAATGGAATTGCTCTTTAATTCCAAACTGGGCAGAATGTTAAGTTTGATGTCAAAAGAAGAGAATTTAAATAATGAAGCAGGAAGAAGAACATGTTTGCCTAGTCTTGCCTTTAAATAACTACAATTTTGGATAGAACTACAAACTTCTCTGTGCCATGGTTTTCCCATTTGCAAATGATTAGGATGAGGTTAATGTGATTTAAAGACCCTCTTCTGTCTAGGTATGGCTCATTTCATTTATGCTGACACAGACAGGTCTATTAAGGTAATAAAGAAAACAGAACTAAAACATTTTTTTCCAGAGTTGGTCCTAGGACCACCCTCATCAGACTCACTTGGGGTATTTTCTTAAAAAGAATAAATTCTTCTACTCCAGACCCAGAACTACTGAATAACAATTCTTAGGAATGGAGTCAAGGAATCTGCATTTTAACACCAGCTTTTCCAAAAGTCTGACTTTTGTTAGTGTCATATAGATGAATATTATTGCTGTTATATAAGTACTTACCAGTGAGTCTCAGCTCCCTCTGATTTAAGAACCATTAAACCAGAGGTCATGGTAAAAAGGCAATATGCAAGTTTCACTCCACAGAAAATGAGGAAGTGGATCACCTCTTCATCTACACGAATCTGAGAAAGAGTGTGAGCATATATTCTGAGAGCACCTTTTATTTCTCATAACAGATTCTCTGTGAGTCCTGATGCATCAGGGTCTTCCTATTTGGCTGGTCACTCTGACACTCATTCTCCCCTTGGGCCATGAGTCTGTTTCTGAGAACAAATGTCAACAGTGTCATTGCAGATTATTTAGTTCTGTAAAGATGAAAATTATGACTTTCAGTGTCAGAAAATTTTATGGGCCCTTCTGTAATTACAGCCTTCAGAGATCTGTCACCAGGGGAAGCACTGATATAATTCAAACCTTTCCATTCATTCATCTACTCATTTAAAGACTAATATATATTAGGTGGTTCCTGTGACCAAGGGGCACTATACCAAGCTCAAGAGATAGTTAGTATCAGTATAGTGTCAATCACACTATGGGTGCTCAATACATAATTTTTCATAGATGTGACAACTATCTTCCATAAACCTAACAGTCTTCAGTTTTACCAATGGCACAATGACACTTTGTGTCTGGCTTTAATATAAAATGACCTACTAATGAAGAGCCCTTTAACATCCAATGTCTGACTTCCAGTTCTTCCCCTTCTCTGTGTTTTTCTCTCTTTTAATATCCTAAAACACAATGAAAAGTTCAGTGCAAAATGAGAAAGTTCAGATTTCATTAGCTTTTGATATCACTGTTCCTTGGGGAGGAAAAAAATCACATTTTTGGGTGACCTTTTTAGTTAATTCACTGCTGAGAGAAAATCACCCTTAGTGTCTTTTCTATTTATAGGTAATTAGACTCCTTGGTCAGCATGGTCTTGTGGGGTGGGCTGTGCAGTGGGAGTGAACAGAAGCAGAATATGGCTCTCCTTCTTTTAACCTCTGAGTCCTAGACCCTGAACTACCTGAAGCCAGGAGAAAAATGAGACCAGTAAGTAGCAACTCCAGCTACAACAAGCACTGGAACAGAGCCAGACACCCAGAACAGAGAGGGCCCCTGATGACTTGAGCTTTCTGGAAGGCTCCTGGGAAGAGGCACTATTTGGCCTGAGCCTTCAATAATGTAGGATTCGACTTCCGGGGAATGGAGGGGCATCAAGGAAGGAGGCCGATTCCGATGTAAAAGGAGCAGAGGTAAAGGAACTGATATTGTATACCCAGGCAGAAAAAAGGGGCATACTCTTAACTTCTACAAGGGTCTACTTCTGTATATTTCTGTGCAGTTAAGTCTCTGTGTTTGGAACCCCTGTCTTTCCTGATCAAAGATTTTCCAGACTCTCCAATATTAGCAACATAACTATTCTTCCAGACAATCTGGGTCAGGACTGACCTCAGGGTGTTTATTTTTTTATTTTTATTTTTTATTAAAACAATGTGGTCTCCAGTAACTTCACTTACTTGTGAGTTTCCCAGGTGGAAACAGTATACCAAATTGGTGGTGTCAGGTACAATTCCCATAAATAGAAGATGAAAAGAAAGATCTATGAGGTCACATCCAGTCTGTCTCTGGAGGATCAGGACAGGAGGATCCAAAATGTATTTATTTTCTAGCACTCTGTCCAGCTCAGACCTACATGTTTACATTTATATAGCACCTTTTCTCAAAGGAAATGACTTCACTCATGGAACAGCGAAAGGTCACTTGAAATCTGAGTTACACAGGGATGCAATAAACTTCACCCTGTCGGGAAGTTTGTGCTGAGACTTTGTGAATGCTCCTTTGTGAACTGCACCCCATCACTCCCACTTACCCGCCTGCCTGCATGTGATTCTCTGAGCCACTCCACACTAGCCTGCCTGCTGGCCTCCCTCATCTCCTCCCAGACAGCTCTCATGGCTTCCCCAGTGACCTGAATTATCACCTCGTCAAGGGTACATATTTAGTGCTTTTAATCTGTCCTGAGAGATCAATCCATCCTCTGCACGCACGGCTTTCACTTAACCCTTTCCTCAGTCCCTACCTCACTCTGGTACATTTCCACTTTCTGGTTTGAAGTGACTCTGAAATGATCTATCCTCTCGTTAGAGCCTCGTAAAAAGGGACTTTGCAACCTGCCAGCTATGTGATTTTTCCACCTCCAAAAGTGAACCTCAAAATGATATTAGCTCCTTTTTTTTTTTTTTTTGCTAGAGCATCGCGTGACTGGTCTAAATCGGCCTTGCTTCCTGCGTGTCTCTCTTCAGGACTCCTTTTCAAGTCTGCTCTGTGCTTTGACTTTTTTCCCTTCAAAGGCAGCGGCTGCTTTTTCCCTCCAGTTAAATCTCTCTATTATTTTCTGTTCTCATTGCTAGTGCCGCTTAGTTCCTCTGCATTTCTCCTCTTTCTTTCCTGGCATTTGCAACCCTTTCAATTTGGAATGACCTGAGAATTTGCTTAGTGTGAGGTCTTCTTAGCACCTTGGCCATGAATATAGATGATAATGTGACCAAAGCTAGCAATCATGCTTGCAGACTTCATTTGGTTATGGGGCTGTGCTTTCAAATCTCTGTATTGTTATAGTGGGTTGATCAAGGGTGGCTCCCTGGTAGGACCTCAGGGAAGTCACTGGATCGTAGAAAGAGTGCAGGCTTTGGATTCAACAGGTCCAGGTTCAAATCCTTGCTCTGGCATTGATCAGCCTGAGACTTTGCAGAGTTAAATAGAGTTGCTGTAACAAATTATCACAAATGATGGGGTGGCTTAAAACAGAAGCAGATCATTCCTTCACAGATCGGCAGCCAGGTGCCCCATTCCATGTTTTTCTCCTAGCTTCTGGTAGTTGCCAACAATCTGGGGCATTTGATTTGCTTGCAGCTAACCTCTTGAAACCTCTGTCTCCATGTGGCCATCTTCTCTGTCTCTGTGTCACTCCTCTTAAGGACAGCAGTCTTTCCATTCAACTATCCTTTAAATCCAGTGTGACCTCACTGTGAGATCCTTAATTATGTCCAAAAAGACTTGGTTTCCAAACAAGTTTACATTCACGGGCACCGAGGGTGAGGACCTAGATGTCCACTGGGACACTAAACAACTCACTGTCATAGTCACATCACTTGTTCTCTTGGAACTTCAGTTTTCTCATCTTTAAAATTGGAAAATTGGGGTAATGTTGCTGCTCAGAATAGTTATTAAGGGAAATAACTAAGAAAATGTCTGAAAAGCCTCTAGCTCATAGTAAGTGATTAGTAAGTTTTAATTCTCTTTTCAAAAATTTCTTCTTGATATGACACCTTAGAAAACAGGTATGATTTTGCTCTGCATTGAGAAATTAATTTTCACCAATTCGGTTCTCTGTTACTTATGAAAATCAGAAACGCTTCCCTCTTATAATTTGTCTACAAAATGATGTTGAAAATTTGGGGGAATGAGAAGGTTAGACAAAAGTTCAGTAGGCATTAATCTTTCAATTAGTACTTGATTAGCAAGTACTAAACACTGGCCAAAACAGGCAATATTCCAGTTGTGGAAAGATAGACAAAGGACAATAACATGATAAAGGTTTAATCTAGTTCCAAGTAGTCATTATAAATTTGAGGAAAATGAAATAGGACAAAGGGAAGCGTGGTGGAAGACAGGGAGAACGGTGAACTTTGAAATGGTAACATTTAAAGCAGGTTCTTAAGGAGTCACCCCATGAAAGGGGTCAGGGTACACACACTCCAGGCAGGAGGAACAGCAAATGCAAAGGCCCTGAGGTAGAAGGAGAAAAAGGAGGCTGGCCAGGATATAGACAGCATGGGCATGTGGGGCAGAATTTAGAGGAGGCCAAGGACAGGAGTTGTAGAACCTGGTAAATAAGGTTGGGAATTGGGCCATCCTGGGTGCTGAGTGGGAATCAGTGGGGCTGGCAGAGCACTGTGTCCACGGATGGTGACTGCCAGGCTGCAAGGCAGGTAGCAGTGCTGTGACTAATGTGGCTGGTTCTCTGGGCACTTGGGACAGCTGTCCAGAGTACGTAGGACACTTCCCTCCTTTTCCAACTTGAGGCTCTCTCTGCCGCCATTCTCTTTGCCCACCCTCCAAACCGTTCTGCAGCCACAGGAACATCACCAGCTCTGGGTGCTTGTTCTTGCTCTCATTTTTATTTGTATTACCTCTCAGAAGTGGACACTAATACTCCGAGGGATTTCTAGGCACCAGAATGTGCCATTTCAATTTATCAATTCCTCCAGTTCAAGTGACATGATAGTGCTTTACTAACTACTGTTACGCAATCCCAAGTCACGGTAAGTGATTTTGCTTACACAGAGGGATCCATCATGCATCCTGGGCTGTTGCTTTTACAGTCTGCTCACTTGAAACTCCACCCTGGTGTGTGCTATGTTGGGCGACTCACCTAGGGAAGAGCACAGTTAGATGTGGTTCCATTCCAGTCTGAATGCTGAGATAAATTATTTCATTAAAAAATATATTCTGAAAGGATAACAGCAACCATGATGGAAAGCACGGGAAGCAGGAAGGGAGAGAAGAAAAGTTGAAGAAAGGCATGGAAAGTCCAAGAAAGCACAGGCATGTATATAGCAGTTTCTAGCTGTTCCGTAATGGATCTTCCTGTATAAGTGCAGGCATGCAAAATGCTGTCATCTTAACTTCTCTAGGCCAGTGGATAAAGGTTAAAGGTCTTGTTCTCCCTGGTGGCAACTCACAAGAGCAAGTCAAATCTAAATTTTTATTTTTAATGTTATGAGATTTAATAATGGTAGATCACATATAATGTATCACCATATGGTACACACATTAGATTTGATTAGGCTTTTGGGCATGGGACACAGGCAACATTGAGTAATGTATATTAAGCACCTATAGTACACAGTGCCCCTAGTGATTTGGGCAGGGCCAAGTGGGGAGGAAGACAGGACCCTGTCCTCCAGAAACATACAATACTGATTCTGAATCATTTCTTATGGCCTTCACTTCTTTTTATCTGGTCTTTCTTGGGGTTGTTCTGAATTAACCAGAGCCAAAAAGACTTTGGGTTTGGATGGGGAAGAGTAATGAGCATGAGCTGAAGCCAAAAGTCTCAAATATCCACAAGTTCAGGGAAGCAGCCCTCTCTTCCAGAATGCATGCTCCAGGCTCTCTGTTTTATTAAGAGATGTTCTGCTGTGATGAGCCAACCTGGCCACAGGGTGTCACAACTGCCCCAGGGACTCTGGAACATACTTGGGAGACAAAATCTGAAAGGTCAGACTCCAGCAGTTTGTATCCACCTCTCCTACCTGCGTTGTTGCCGAGTGAGTCAGCCATGAGTCAGCCCAGCTGCAGCAGAAATCATAAGGAGTGTCACTTGCTGCCAGGGACCTGACAGAGTGTCTCCCACATTTCTCACCAGGCCTTAGGAGCCTCCCTGTGGAACAGGAGGAGGTCTAGATTCTGGCTGCTCTGTGAATTAGAAGAGGGACTGGGGATGACTCCACATCTGCACAAGAATTATTCCCTCCTCAGCTACTCCGAGTGGGGCCAAGTTTGTCACTGGGTAGAGATTTGCATCATGTATTTGTAGAAACACCAGGCAGAGAGTCAAGAGACAATGACTTGGGGGTTGGCTCTGCCTCCTTCCAGTTGGTGGCCTTCAGCTGCTCAATACTGAGAGCTGGGCCTTGGTTTCTCCATCTGTAAAACAAAAAGGATCCTTTAAATTTGAAAAGACTAAGGAAGACTCTGACCTGTCTTATTTCACCAGACATTTACATGTCATTGTCTTATTGGGCCCTGACGCCAGCCTCTGAGGTGGGAGGAAGCAGTCTCTATTAACAACACAGAAAGAAGGCTCTGGGAGACTAGCAGAAGGCAAAGGAAAAGCAGGGAAGGAAAAAACATTTTAATCCCGATCTTCCTAGATTAAATCTGCAATAATCAGGATACTAATTTACAAACCATATGCAAACTTATTCTGACTCCAGGGCATTATGTTTAAAACATGCTGAGATGAAAGGCACAGAAAACATATTTGAATAAGACTTAAGAAAGGTAGTTTCTGGATCTTTGGAATAGGAGCTAAGAAGGATATTTCTGAATCAAATATTAACATTAAAATGGGATCAATGGTGGATAAAAGATCAACAGAAGAAGGAAAACAAATTTCAATTACATTCAACCAATATTTATTGAGTTTCTGTCCTAAGAAAGTTACTGGCTAGGGCAATAAAAGACAGTCAGCCCTTGAGGCAAGTGATAATGCAGTCATGCCCATGCAAATAAGAGTGACAAGGGGCCAGGAAGGAGCAAACAGTGCTGCAGTAATTCAGTGAAGGAGCAATGTTCCTTGGCTGGAACTGGAAAAGCATCATGGAGCAGATGTCATTTTCACCATTTACCAATTTACATCCCACCATTTAAGCAATAAGACAAAGAGTGAACTAGAAAAAAGAAGCACATAGAAGTAAAGAAAGAGTTGCATTTGCAGAACGGTGTCATCCCATCGGAATTCATGGAGTGTGGAGATGAGATATGCCTGGGAAACTTATTGGAATGGTAGAGTACCTTCCTAAAAGACAATGCTGAGTTTGGTGTTTGGTGGATGATAAGGGACCAAAAAGAGTTCTAAAGTAGGCTAACAATGTACTTTTTTTTTTCTTTTAAAGAGAAAGGGACAGTTTGTGTGTGTGTTTATGTGAGAGAGAGAGAGAGAGAGATAATTTTTATTTAGTTTTGCATGTGGCCTTCGTTGCTCTGAAACTTTGCTGTGTGCTGTGTACGTGGTACTGGGGTTCGAACCTGTGTACCTGCGCATGCCAATCAAGTGCCAAAACTGCCGAGCCACTGATCCAGCCCCAACAATGTACTTTTTTTTTTTTTTTTAAAGAGGGGACAGTGAAGGAGAGAGAGAGAGAAAGAGAAGCAATTTTTATTTCGTTTTTCATGTGATTTTCTTTCCTCAGACACTTCATTGTGAACATGGTGCTGGGGTTTGAATTTGCGTACTCGCGCATGCCCGGCAAGCACGGTAACTGCAGAGCCACCGCTCCAGCCGCAAACAATGTACTTTTGATAAAGGCGTCTTTGTCTATTATTTTTGAGATGGATATGAAATAGGAGATAGGCAGCCAGATGAATGGTCAGTGAAATGTTGCTTTCATGAATCTGGTGGCAATGGAAAGGAAAATGAGATATTAGAGAAATCAAGTTAGGAATTTGAACATAGCCTCTTACTAAATACAGGTTCTGGGTTTTTGGAGAAGGGGCAGAGAGGGCTGAGGTTTTGAGCTTCAGTGGGAAAATGAAGATGCTATTAATATAAGTAAATGAATTTGGGGCAGGAGTGGTGGCTCAGCGGTTACAGCACTTGTCTGGCATGCGCAAGTATGAGAGTTCAAACCACAGCAGCATGTACACAACAAAGTATCTGAGGAATGAAAGTCACAAGAAAAACTAAATTTAAAAAATTGCTTTTCTTTCTCTCTCTCTCACTGTCCCCTCTTTCTAAAAAAATATGTAAATGAATTCAAAAATTAAAAAAGATCAAAAGGAGTAACAATCTGAGAAAATAATAGGAAGAGGCATATACAAAGAGTATGAGATGTATACAGATGAAATATTGGGAAGGACTTATTTGACAGCATGAAAGAGAGGAAGTGCAGCTAAGGAAACCCCCACCTGAAATTGAAAGCTACAAAGAAAGCAAGTTTCTAGAAGACCATTAGCTGCAGCCACGTAAGGGGTCTAGGACTAAGGAAAATCTTTGGGAGTGTTCATGAGAACATCCCTGATGGGTGTCATTTTAGCATCAACTGTCATATCATCTGAACAAGAGAAACTCTTGTGACTTTGGAGTCAAGAGTATCCAACACAGGGCCCAACCCGTCAGATGTTTTCAATGAATGTTTGCTGAAGGGAGAAAGAATAATGCAAATACAGTGTTGTGCAGGTTAATCTGGATTGTCAACTTGATTGGATTAATAAATGTCTAGCAGTAAGAGACCTCCAGTTGTGTCTGTGAGGGTGATTCCAGGCAGTTGGCATGTGCCACAGAAAACTCAGGGGTAGACCCATCCCAAATGTGGATGGCACAGTGCAATAGTCTGGGAGTCCAGGTGGAACAAAAGGCAGAAGAAGGAGGCTGAGATGGCTGTCAGCTCCATTTTTTTTGAGTCAGTGCTTATTGCTGCTGCCATCATCCCCAAAATATTTGACTCCAACTCATTCACCCTACCAATGAGAATGCTCACCAGGTATTCTCCAGGGAGTTTCCAGGTCATTGGTCTCAGTCTAGGGCCACATAACATCCCTCTGGTTCTTCAGTCTGAAGACACCATTGTTAATTACCCAGTCTCTGATCACATGAACCAATCTAATAAACCCCCTTTATAATTATTTCTCTCTATAATGTATATATGCATTTTATATATTATATATGTATATGTGTGTGCGTGTGTGTGTGTGTGTGTGTGTGTGTGTGTGTTGGTTCTCTTCCTCTAGAGATCCCTAATACAAGCACTGTTTAGGAAAGCAGAGCATAAATATAAACTTGTTAAAGAGGGAGTGGTTTTTGAGTTTTCCTGATAGCCACTGTCTTTCCAAATTGTTGTGAGAGGTACACAGAGGGCAACTCGGAGAAGTGTAGTTCTTTTCAGAATTGAGCATGCCTTGGAATCAATCACCTGTAGGTTTATGCTTTAGTCAACTTGTGCAGCTGTGACCAAAAAGGCCCCAAAAGAAAATCTTAGAGGAGGAAGAGTTTATTTTGGTTCACAGTTTCAGAGGTTCAGTCCACGTTCTTCTGAGTCCATAGCTCTGCATGACAACCAGGAAGCGGGGAGAGAGAGAGAGCGAGAACGAGAGCGTGATAGGGCTCTCCTCTCCAGGGCAAAATATAAAACCCCCAAAGACATGCCCCCAGTGATCTGCCTCCTCCACCCATACTCTACCTGCCTGTCGCTACTACCCAGTTAATCCCTATCAGTGATTAAGCCACTGATTAGGTCATAACTCTGACAGCAGGCTACAATCTAATCGTCTCACCTCTGAAATGTTCTTGCATTGTCTTACATCTGAGTTTTGGAAAGACACCTCACATTTAAACCATAGCAGCTTGTTATATAGATTGTTGGGTCCCATCCTGGATTTTCTGATTCAATAGGTCGGGCGGGGGTGGCCCTCAAGTTTTCATTCTAGCAAGTTGCTGGTGGGGTTGATGCTGAGTAGTGACCAGACTTTGACTACTATACAGAGAGCAAAAGCTCCCTTAGTGTTCAGTAAGAAGACCTAGGTGGAATCTTAACTACTGTTCTTATTTGTGCTTTGACTTTAGGTGTCTCTCTCTGTCTGTTTCCACATATGCAACTCAAGGGTCTCGGCTACAACACAAGGCTGATGGCGGTGTTAAGTGAGCGCCAAACTATCCCATAGTAACTGCTAAAACATATTTGTTGATTTCAGATAATTTTTCTTTAAAATTTCTTTTTCCTTCTTTTATTTTTCAGCTGTATTGAGGTATAATTGGCAGAATGGTATATATTCAAGATGTGTGTGTATGTGTGTGTGTGTGTGTATGTATATATATATATATTTATATAGTGAAATAATTGCCACATGTTCACATAATAACCTTTTATTTTGGGGAGTGTAATGATACTCAAGCTCTCTCTTAGAAAATTTTATCATATACAATATTAACTGTAGTTATCGTGTTGTAATTAGATCTCTAGGACCTACTTATAACTGCAAATTTGTACCCTTTAACTGATATTTCCTCACTTCTTCGAACTCCCAGCAACCACCATTCTACTTAGTTTCTATAGGTTTGACTTTTTTACATTCCAATAAAAAAGTTTTAATAAAGCAAAAATTGAGAATTTGAGAGGATTGCAGGATAGAAGAAAAATATTTTTATTTTCTTTATTTAAGAAGTGGAAAGATCTGTTGTGCATTTGTGGGCAGATTTTGTCTGAATCATCTGATCTCTGTGCATCACCAGTTGATTTCAGAACGAATGGGAAATTTGGGTTATATGCAAGTCCATCAGTCAGTCCACCTTGTATGGACAAGCGATAGATACCAAACCTACAAGGAAGTTTATCTTCTTGTTTGTACAAAGTTAACCATAGTATCTAAACCCACACGTTTGGAAGAGGAAGAATAAAATGAAGCATCCTTTGAATTGCACAGATGCATAATTTGATTCCAATAAAAATGGAGATGAGGCTGCAGCTAGATAACCATCAGTGTGGTCCAAGGTACAAAGGTTTAATTTTTTATGTTTGCATTTAGTCATTTTTATAGTTCTGACTTCCCAGCTCATTTCTGAATAAATCCATGCAACACTGAAACCAATGCCAAAGAAACCGAAAAAAACTCTTTCAGAGTTTCCCGTTCATATTTATAGTGTGTTGACAGATATTGCTTTCCCTTCATTTCAGGCCCTAATCAATTCATTGTTAAGAGTAAAAGAGAGAGAGAATGAGAGTAAAGAAAACAGATGAGGAGGAACAATTTTTATGGGGTTTCTGGTCATTACACTTTTGTTATAACTCTCATTAGGAGAATTAATTTCCATTACATTAATAAATATTGGAATAGAAGATACAACAACCAAAGAAGATACTATTGCAATTGCAGATACATTACTGCTGTTTGCTTGTTAAAACCATTATCTTTAATTCTGCAATTTGGTGCTTTAAAGAGGAGAAAATATTCTCCTTGTAAGGATCTTCCTTTTAGTTGGTCAGGATGGAGGTAATAGGCTGAGGGGAAATGATCATGACTGCCTGTCTTGAATCCCTCAAGCATCATGAATGTCAATCCTTGTTCCTTACCTTGTTCCCTGCTTGGCTCTTGGCAAGATTGTGGTCCCAGTACCAACAAAGTAAACATTTTTCCAGGATAGTATTTGGGAGACTCAGCTCTGATCCATCACATCACTGAGCCACCAGGAACTCCTGGAAGGCTTCACCATTGACAGTGGAATTGAGTAGAGACTTAAAGTGAGAAATAAAGGTTCCCTGTAATCTCTCTCAGATGTAGAAAGAAGCCATGAGCAATAATTGGGTGGAGGGGAAGGGGTGTCCTGCTTCACAGCTGGTAATTGTGTCTAAATGCAGATTCTGATTCCACAAGTTTCTACTGATAAACATGCCGTTGGTCCACAAACCATACTCTGAGTAGTTCTAAAACTCACTTATTTTATCTTAGCCAGTGATAAGTGTCAGTATCTTCAGTTAAACACTCTGTCTTCTGTGACAAGAAAAACATGAGTTTTTCTCATAAAGCTCCAGAGAACCACACACTTTCTTTCAAAGTAAATGAAAATAAATCAGTAATGTATGAATCATATATGAATTTCTGCCATATGAATCATATAGGAAAAGCTCCTTGATGTTTCCCCCGCAAAATGTAGAGACAAGTAAGTGAATGAACTAGTAAGCATTGTGCTTTGTGGCCATTTTTTCACATAGTTTATCCTAATTTTAGTTATTAAATTTTAGGAATGGCTTCTTCCTGTTGTAGATTCTAAGAGCAAGTAGAGAGGAGACATGGGTTTGGGCAGAAGAAAGGGAATCACATTCATTGAGTGCTTGTTTTGCTGAGCTTAATGCACGCATCAGGTCTTAATCTTAGCAGCTGCCTTAAGGGGTCAGTGATACCTTACACTAATGATAAAGGAACTCAGAACAGGGCCAAGAGACATCAGAGGAATTAGTGACTTGCCCAGAGCCAACCTCACTAGCAAGATCTAGAGCCTACATTGCTTTATTTATTTAAAATTTATGTTTCTGATTTACCAGTTCTTTGAGATCTGCAGTTTGGCTTGAGGCCTACTAGCATCTTTTATTTACCTTGTGCATCATATCCCATGAGAAGGACATGGCAGCTCGAGGACCAGAATTCTTTTCTCATCATTGCTGTTGTTATAGAGAATTTTGACTTCAAATTAACCATCTCTGGCTCACTTCTATGTTTCAATTATTAACCAAAAAGCCTACAAAAATGAAAACAGTATTTGAAGACCAAATAGATGAGAATTTTCTAAACTTGGTGAATGCTGTGAAAAGTAACATTAGGTAAAAATAATATATTTTTATACTATTTTTCAGAATAAGTCTATATTTAGATACATTGTGGCAAAAGTTCTAGTAAAGACAATGAAAATATCTGGAAGACAACTAGATAGAAAATGGATTTTCTAAACATTATTTAATACTTGCAAAGAGGTATAGCTCCAAAAATGAAAAACTAGGGTGCATGAAAATGAATTGATGGAACTATGGTGAATCATTAGCTTTTACAGTTTCTTAAATCCACATTAATTATTTTCTGCATCATTAAGATATATCAGATTAGTTTCACTGTGTTTGATTGTACCTTGAAATATTGTCTATGTCAAGAGGACTCTATTTATGAAATAATGCAATCTGTGCTACCTTAGATTATGGATTTTTTATTTGTTTCATATACTGGAAAGTACTCAGTAGAATGCTTTTCACATAGTGCACACTCAATAAATAAATGCTGCTGAAAACATAGTGGAATCCTAGAACTGTAGCAGAATTCTTAATTTTTGTTTTTTAAAGTTCTTTAGATAGATGGGTTCTAAGGGGAATGAATTAACTTCAGGGAAATAAAGATGTGTTTATTCTCTGACACTTTAGATGGAAATTTTAGAATTTCTTTTTGTTTATACAAGTGAGTGTTTTATATTCTATAAATTGTTTTTATTCATATATATATATCTGTATATATGTATATATCACTATGTATGCATACTGCAATATAGGATATACATATTGTAATATATACATGACTTTGTAAATAATTCAGCACACATGAAATGGGTTGAATGCCCAAATGTAAAGTCAAAAGTGTTTGAAATGCAAACCAATACCACTATGGATACCACATCGTATTCATTAAAATGGCTTAAATAAAAATTATGACATGTACTGATAAGAATGTGAGAGAGAGGCACACTAGCACACTGTTGGTGGAACTGCAAACTGGTACAGCCCCTCTGGAAAGCAATGTGGAGAATCCTCAAAAAACTAGGGATGAGCCCACCATACGATCCTGTTATTCCTCTCCTAGGTATTTTTCCAGGGGATTTAGAATCAGCACATTATAGCCACACAGGGAAATTGATGTTCATAGCAGCTCAATTTACAATAGCTAAACAATGGAACAAACCCAGATGTCCCTCACTGGATGAGTGGATCCAAAAAGTGTGGTACATATATACCATGATACCATGGAGTTTTACTCAGCAATTAGAAACAATGATATTGCAGCCTTTGAAGGTAAATGGATGGCTATGGAAGAAATTATGCTGAGTGAAATCAGCATAACCCAGAGAACCGAGGGTTGAATGTATTCACTCATCTGTGGAGGCTGGAGCCTGACCCTGGCCATTGAAAAAAGAGGTCAATTCTCATGATTTAAATTCAGAAAACTTGTAATGACATACAACCTAAGACATTTGTAGAGATGTTTTGGGAAGGAGGGAGGGGGAGGGATAAGGGTGAATAATTGGGGGGTCTTGGGGGTAAATCTAATATTCAGAACATATATATATATATTATATTTTTCATTAGAAGCATGTTTGATTGTTCAACAAATAAATTTCTTAAAAAAAAAAAAGAATAAGAAATTGCAGCCCTCATCCTCTACTGGTGAGAATGTGAAATGGTAGAGTCACTTTGGAAAGCAATGTGGTAATTCTTTAAGTTGTTGAAACCTGAATTACTCTATTATCTAACACTTCTACTCCAGGGCATATATGTAAGAAAAATCAAAATATATATCCACAGAAGAACCTGTACATTGATATTTATTGTAGCATTATTTGTAACATCTAAAAGAGCGCTGATGCTCAATAACTGATACAATACCAAACAAAATATGATTATGTTCATTCAATAGATTTCATGGAAAGGAATGATGTATTAATATGAGCTGCACATTGTATGAACTTGAAAATGTGATGCTAAATGAAAGAAGCCAGACATACAAGTCCATGCTGTATGATTCCATTTTATAGGACGTATCCAAAACAGGCAGGATCATAGATAGAGAAAGAACATTAGTGGTTGCCTGGAGCCAAGGGGAACAGAAACAAAGGAGTGCCTGCTAACAGGTGTGGAGTTTCTTCATGAGGTGATGAAAATGTTCTAAAATTAGAGGTGAGGGTGGTGCAACTCTATGAATATAATATAAATACCTGTACACTTTTAAAACATGAATTCTATGATATGTGAATTATTTCTCAATAAGACCGTTATTAAAAATAAAGTAAAATTGTGTTTAAAAACCGCAGCTTTAGGTAAATTCATATAAATTGTTTGAAGCTAATATAACCCAGAAAACCATGGCAATAAAAATGTTCAGTTCCATTTGCGTTAAATTGCCACATTTATTTATTCTTTCTTAAATGGCTCAAACTCCAAAAGATGCTTCTCTGTAAATTCCCTTTATAAGCGTTGACGTAACAGGAGATGGCATGTTCCATTTTGCACATCCTCTGGGTAGTCTAAAAGGGATGTAACTGGATGTATATTGAGAAGTTAGGGCATGCTGGAGAAACTAACCAAATTGTTCCTTGAATTAGAAGAAAAAAAATCACACTTGTGATGATAGGTCTTCATTTAAAGGAATGCAGAGAAGAAAGAAAAATAAGTGGTTTAACGTATTCTTCTGTTTAAAACTAAAATACCCAGAGAGTACCCATAATTCCTTTTCTTGCCCTATTTTTGGGGAGCAAGGAATATAGGCTTTCTAATTTTCTGTATTGTTTTTCCTTTTCATGTCTCACTTATTATGAAGGGCAAAGGACTAGTGGTTTGAATTGTTACTCAGGTTGCTATGTAGGTAACTGAGACAAATGGCACTGTTTTTGTGCACTGGTTGAAGGCTAATGTAACAAACCCAGCCTAATATCTGATATTCCTGACAGATGGGTGACTTAAGGGCCCTGATGTATCTGATAGTTGCCCTGAGAACTTACCTAGGAAAAATAGGTGTGAGAGTTAGGAGTACATCCAGCTTTTGTGTGGGCTTCCCCTGGTAACATTTCATGGATCCTCTTTAAGAAAAAGATTGCATGTTACAAATATAGATAGTTACAAAAGTGAACATTTATTTAGAATGACAAAATATGCATAGAGGTAAAAATGCTGCCAAATTACAATGTGAAATCTAAAAACGATTCATTTCAAACGTGTGTCATCACTATCTCCCTCAGAATACCAATGTAGGGCATGTTTGTAACATAGTAGAACTTCTGGCCCTAAATTTTTTGTGTGTGTTGCAATATTGAGTGAGTCAGCACAATCAGAATTATTAGAATAATTCGTAGGGCTATTAGTAATAATTAAGAATTATTAGAAGATCTGCCTACACAGAAATGATAGAGATGACTGAATTATACATGCAAATCACTCTGAACCACACAATTGGGTTCCATTAGACATGAACTACATTTGTCCCTAACTCAGCTCCTCCTGATGGTGATGCCCAAAATGCCCATGGATACCACCTGACCATACCACTCATGAAAACATTTGAAGGAGAAGAGTGGAAAGTGGTACAATCAGACAGGTGAGAGACTTCTTGGTACTAAAATACACACTTCTAAACACTGTATGGTAGTCCATAAATATGTACAATTCCTATGTCTTTATGTATCACTTGAAAATTAAACTAAAAAAGAAAATACACACATATGAAAATTTTACAATAATAGGACCCCAGGAGTATGTTAGCTAAAGGTCCTGAAGCTTCAGCTTACCTTCATAATAAATATAACTCCACTGACCTCCTCTTTTGCAGAGACATTTTATAGATGTCCATTCAAATAAATCCATCTTCACTATTTCATGCAGGTAATAGTATGGGAATAATGAGTCCACAGGGCATTCCAAAAACATTTCAATTTAAAAGACAGAGAAAAGAGAGAAGAAGAGGCAGTGTGAGAAAATATTCTTCATAAAGATGTATTTTTCCTAGAATATCCCCTACCTTTTAAAAATTATTACTAAGGAGAGAGATGAAACTTTTTTCCTTCATAAAACACATTTTTAAAACAAATTCATAGTAATGTCCTCACTGTGAGAGTATTATTAGGTTACTGAATCATTGTGACTCAGAAGCTCTAAATCTTATCATACTGGCTTATAGCAAACTTATACAGTCACTAGTGTAAATCTAGAAAGGCAGGAGAAGATCATCTTCTTTAATATATTTAACTGAAACCCTATGGAACCATCTCTGGTGACTCATAAGACATGATTCAGTTCTTTCATCCATTCAGTACATATTGATTAGTGCCAATTCTATGCATGTCTCTTGTTGAACACAAGTTTAGAGATTTATAAGACACAGAACCTGCCCTCTAGGATCTAAGAAATTTTAGGCATCATCAGGCATGTACACAAGTAAGTATAATAACAATGTGGGGTGACAGGTAAATAATAAACACTGTGAAAATTCCAAAGAGTGGGAGCACTACCCTATCCTTTGAAGATAAAGGGATGAATAAAATATATTTGATCCCTGCCTTCATAGAGTTTATATTCTAGTGAGGAAGAAGTACATTAGATAACCTAAGGCACACACCAGTGTCTAATTATAAATTGTGATGTGTATGCAAAAGTTGATTAAAGGAGCAATGAAAGAGGGTCCTGGTGGAGATTGGAGTGGTGAGGAAAGTCTGAGAAGGTGGATGTGAAAGGGAGAGCTGAGTACTGAGTAGGAGTGGAAGGAGGTTGCCTGGAATGTTCCAGAAAGACAGAAGCACAAGTGGGAAAGTCTCTGAGCAGGAGAGGGCTTGGTGAGCTCATGGAATTGAAGGAAGGTGGGGCTGGGCTAGGCCAGGCTGTGGTGTCAGGAGATGATTCAGAGAGAAGGGGTAAAAACTAACTCCTGAAGGAACTAATTCATAGGAAAGTTAATAATTCTGTGTTATGGGACCCTTTGGGGCTAAACCAAGGTATTACTTTTGTATGATATATAGATGGGCAAAGAAACAGTATGGGTTGAATATCCTAATCAGAATACTAAAAATTCAAAATGTGTTCAAATCCTCAACTTTTTGAGTCCACATATGATGACACAAGTAGAAAATTCCACACTTGACCCATGTAACAACAGGTCACAGTCAAAGGAGAAGTACACAAAGAAATCTTGTATAAAAATTACCTTCAGGCAATGTGCATTAGGTATAAAAGAAGCATAAATGAATTCTGGGTTTAAATTTGAATCCCATCCTCAAGATAATTTCATCAAGTATATGCAAATATTCCAAAATCTTAAAAAAATATGAACCCCAGATCACTTCTCATCTCAGGCATTTCTGACAGGGGATACCCAACCTGTTCTAGTGAGAAGTTAGTGGAGTCATCCAGAGAAGACAAGATAGTGGTTTGGACTAGTGCAGAAGCAATAAAGATTGGGAGTAGAAAGTCATTAGATTTTACAGGTAGAATAGATAAGACTGGAATATAGATTGAGTGGGGAGAGTGAGAGATAGGGAATATGTCTCACTGTTTGTATTTCACAGTGTTAACTGTGTCACAGTACTGTAAGGTCTTTGATCGCTCTGTGAGCAGAACCCTGGACATGTTCTTCTTGATCTGTATCATCTATAGCATCAAGAATGCAGATGCTGGTTAAGAAATGTTGATTTGCAATTTGCTGTATTAGACAGAAAAACTAGTTCCTAGTTCCTCTGTCCTTCTGTCCTGAGCTCTCTTGATCTTTTTCCGCTACTGTATATTTGCTTCCTGATCAGAACCTCCGAGGAAGAACAGAACTATGTGTACTTCACACATTGCACTTAAGGGCTCCTTACCATCTTCTTTCACTGAAGTAATACAGAATTTTCCTGCTCTTTTGAATTAATTCGGCTGCGGTGGCTGCCTGAAAAGGACCATCCAATATGGCAGCAGATGGTAACACAACTGAGATAAAGATATATCATGATCCCTTCTGTTTTGCATGGTTGACAGATGGATGTGGCTTCAAAATGTCCTTATGTGTATTTTGAACCTTTCCATGAATATTTGAATGGGAATGGTGTGGGATCTGGCAGTTTTTAATGGTCTACAAAGGAGGTGATGTTCTGGAGCTCCATTCTTAACTGCACCATGTGGCCTACATTAGAATCAGGAGAGTTGCATTAATTCTGTTCCTTTGTCTTGTGGAGATAAACAAATGTTGAGAGCCAAAACGTTGCTGTGGTGTGTTGGATGGACTTAGGGAACGGCAACAGTAGAAAGAGCTGTCTCCTCCACCTCAGAGGCCCATTTCAGCCCCACACTTTGTTCTTCACGTGATCTTCAATGTCTGAGCAACTCAAGTGGAGAACCTGCATCAGCAGGAGGATCAGGATGATTTGGAGGAGGAGGAGAAACATACAGGAAAGAGGTAAATAAACAATGGTATTAGTTACCTATTGCTGAGTGACAAATTATAGCAAAACTTAGATTCTTAACATGAAATGTGGATTATCTCATGTTTCTGAGGGACAGAGTCTGGGTGGGGCTTTGCTGGGCATTGTTCTCTCAGGGTCTCTCACAGGCTGTCAATATGGTGGGGCTTTGCTGGGCATTGTGCTCTCAGGGTCTCTTACAGGCTGTCAATATGGTGGGGCTTTGCTGGGCACTGTGCTCTCAGGGTCTCTCACAGGCTGTCAATATGTTGACTCATCTATAGTCATTTCTAGGCTCAATGTGCTAAAATCCCACTTGCATTCTTGCTGTGTTTGGTGGTCGGATGCTGCTCCTCACTGGCTGTTGACTGCAGACCACCCAGTGTTCCTTGCCAGATGGGTCTCTTGCTCCATTAATTTTGCAACTCGCTTCACCCAACTCTACAAATGAGAAGGCAACAAAATAGAGTACAAGCCAGGTAGACGTCATAGGCTTTTGTAACCTTGTCCTAGAATTGACATCTCATCACCTCTGCTGTGTTCTATGATTATAAGCTTCTCACTAATTTTAGCCCACACTCAGCAAGAGGGTATCACACCATGGTGGCACAGATACAGGTGACAGAGATCATTAAGGGTCATTCAATAAGTCTGCCTACCATATGACCTTGAGTTAAATCTGGTTGCAAATGTGAAGCTGCTGTAACATCATGAAGGAGGAGCAGGAGCTTCTTTAACATGTTTCTTAGGAAAGTACCTTCTCTTCTAAATGGAAGCCACTCTAAAGTGTTAGTTCTAGTAGTAAATTCTGATCTAGGGTCAGATTAAGGTGGTGGTCCAAAAGTGTGCAAGCCAGAAGTGATAGGATGTTGACTCAAGTTATTACTACAAGGATCATGGAGGACATGCACCTTTTGTAGCACATCTACTCTGAAAATCTCACTTTTACCTTCTCATCCACTTAATCTACTCATTGCAACACGGGTGCTTTAAAATTGCTGTCTTCCTATCCTCCCCAAACAACTTCCCAAAACTCTCATTCTTTCTTCCAGTTCCAGATAACAAGGAAAGGTCTGGCCACAGAACAGAAATGGTCTGGCAATTACTGATTCGTCTTTGGAGAATAATTGTAAAAAATTTGAAGTGACAAAACAAGTTCTCTTAAGTAGGCCGGGAAGGAGGAAAGCTGGAAAACCCACATACATTAATATTTTCAGTCTCATTGCATCATTTATTGGATACAGGTTTTATCTCCTTAACCAGACCACATTCTCCCTGAAAGCATGTTCATATCTTCTGTTTTCTTGTATTACCCAACAAAATATGCTGGAATGATGAGAGATGAACGGATGGTCTGTGTGCTGGGCTGTGACATTCCTTCCAGTGGACTGGTGTGATCGAAAGTGATAATGTGTCTGAAACTGTCATGTGAATTGTGACGCTCCATATACATGTCATATTTATTATTGCTGCCATCTCTGCCATCATCATCCTCTTCTATATCTTTTATGCACCATCTGCAAAAGTAGCCTTTTCCTACATGAACGTTCCATCTAAACCATTAGGATTTCAGCTCAGCAAAATACACAAATCCCTTCCAAAAATACATCTATGCGTCAATTGTTTGTCTTTAAAAATCCAGATTTTTTTAAGAGGGACAGTGAAAGAGAGAGAAAGAGAGAATCAATTTTATTTGGTTTTTCATGTGGCTTTCAATGCACCTACTTCGTTGTGTATGTGGTGCTGGAGTTCAAACTGCGTTCTTGAGCATGCCAGGCAAGGGCCTTAACCACTGAGCCACTGCTCTAGCTTGTAATATCCAGAATTTTAAATATAAGAGTGAGGCTGTCACATATTACAACATGTCTTTTTTTTTTTTAAGAGAGAGAGGGACAGTGAGAGAGAGAAAGAGAGAATCAGTTTTATTTAGTTTTTCATGTGGCTTTTGTTGTGCCAACTCTTTGTTACATATGTGGTGCTGGAGTTTGAACCCGCATCCTTGCATATGCCAGGCAAGTGCCTTAACCGCTGAACCACTGCTCCTACACACAATATGTGTTTCTAAATGTTACATTTTTAATTATAGAAGAGTGAGGTTTGTATAAAATGGGGAATAAAAATTCTGTAAAATTATAACATAGAAGAAACTTTAGTTAATGTTTTACCATTTTTCTTTGTAGCCTAATGTTTGTATAGTTATGTATATAAATATTTGTATCTTGCTGCATTTGTGGTCTATTGGGAGGAATTTACATACATGTGAAAATATTATTTTATTATTTTCTTGCTGACATAATATTTCTTTCAAATATATATATATATATAACAACATTAAACCATTTATTTAGTTTTTGGAGATTTATCTTTCCACCCTTTACTTAACATGAACAAATTGCCAAATAATACTTATTTGTCATTTTCTAGATCTCCAAGTATTTTCTTAGGAGTCATAACATTTGAATTACTTTATAATATTTTTAAAATTTAGCAAAACCTTTTTCTGGAAAGAATTTTCATTTACATTCTTCCATGTTTCTAGAAGATTGTCTATCTCTTCATACCTTCTTCTGCATGAAATAATAGAATTTCAAAATTTCTCCTGATTTGATAGAAAATAGTTCTTTCAATTTTAATTTTTAATTACTGAGGTTGATTTTTCCCATGTGCTTTTATCCATTTACAATTATTCTGTGCAAGGTTTATTCATGACTTTTGCCCATCTGACTTTGGCTTGGGTCTTCAAGTTTGCCATCTTATTCTGTCAAGACTCTTTAATAAGTTATTTTCACCTTTAGGCAATGAAGAATACAATAATTTCCTAGCTTTTTGTTTGCCTTTAAGATTTTGTGTATGATGTTGTTGGCATCTAAATATATTAATTTATTGTGTAGTATTTATTAAGTCTAACATGCCACATTCATCTCTTAACAAATTTAACAAATATTATCTCTTCATGTATTATTTTGAAAACTCCTTCATTACCCTCCAACTCATTAATAGTTTATCACATCTTTAAAGATTTTATGTTTTGAACTTTGCCATTTAACACAATGCAGTTTTTTTAATTGTAAAATAGTCCTTATGCACACATGAATGTGTAAAATATATAAACCACATCTGCAAGGAATACATAGACTATAGGTGTGCTTTTAAAAGAAAAACAGTAAAATCAAAATGAAAATCTTGATCCCACCATTCAATTTATGAAAAAGAGTCAATTCCAGTCCTTGGCTGTCCCCATGTGCCCTCCCCAGTAGTAGAACTTTCCCCATTCTCCATAATATTCACACTCTTTTTTCCAATTAAAAGATCCATTTTATTTTCTCAGAATTAAAAAGTTGGCCCACATTAAGACCATGTTTATTACCAATTAAAAATTTCTTTTTCTTTTTTATGATGTACATTTTCTTATTAGTTCAAAATAGTCTTACATATTGAAGGATATTAATAATAATTTTTCTCATTACTAAATGAGATTAAGCACATTTCACTTGTTTTAAAAGTCATTCATATTTTCTGTACCAAGAAATGTTTGTTCAAATTCTTCACTTCTATTTCTTGTTTCTTTAGACTTTTTACAAAAATTGAATCTGGAGTTCACTATTTTTATTTTAGTGCTTTTGTCATTATAACTATTGCAAATATATTCTTCCTGTATATTGTTTGACTTGCCACTGTCTCGTGATCTGTTATGATTGATGAGCTTAAGTTCTGAAACTTCACATTGGCAAATTTCTCCACCCTTGTCTTTATAATCTCTTTTCTGTATCTTTTTTAAAAAGTCCTTTGTTACCCTGTAAGTCATTAATACTGCCTTTTCTTTTAGAAGTTCATGGTTTGAACTTTAAATTTTAAAACAGAATTAATTATTTTTTAGACTATGAGGTAAGGATCTGATTCCATTCCTTTTTCCATATGGATAAGCAATTGTATTAGAATCATATATTTGTTCCCTGATGCTCAGAGTGTTTGCTGGATCAGAAAGCATGTCCTTATATAAGTTTGTATCTTTTCTTTCTATTTTTTGTTCTTTACCCTCTCAACTAATTTTTATACCTCACCATACTCGATTGTCATTATAGCACTGACAAAGAGAAATATATGAGGTGTAAATGAGAACCACATATGTAATGAAAGGCACAGAGCACAGTTGGACAGGAAGAGTAACTATTAATGTTGAACAGCATAATAAAGTAAATATGGTTGACAATATTTATTTTTTATTTTAAAATAGCTTATAGAATTGATCAGAAAGGATAAATATTTGAGGTGATGGATATGTGAATTACTTGATCTGATCATTACATATTGTATCTATTTATTGAAAATAACTGTGAATCAATATGTATAATTATTTCATATAAATTTGATATTTTTAATTAAAAATTTACAGTCACATTTAAAAATTTTAAAATATAGATTTAATTTGTTAAATTTTATTCAAATAACTATATTAAAATAATACTATTTTGGGCTGGGGATATAGTTCAGTGTCAGAGTGCTTGTCTATCATGCACAGGACCCCAGGTTTAATCTCCAGCACTGCAATAAATAAATAAATAAAATACAATTTTAACATATAATTAATATGAGATTATTAAAATAGTTACATTATTGAATTCTGGGGCTCTTCAGGCATGTTCAGGCACATCTTTCCCAGGAACCCCACTGGAGTAGACCCCAGCAACCACTGCATGCTGACCCAGGCCTCAGATCTTTGGGTGTGCACTGGGCACCCCCTTACCAGTAACCCCACTGGAGCTGAACCCAGAAGCCTCTACACACTGACTGGGACCTCAGTTGCAGGGCCATTTTGGCACATGCAGTTCACCCCTACCAAGGCCCTTCCCCTACAACATCCCAAATCACCCTCTGGCTACAGTGTAGCCACCCAGTTTCAGCCCATTCTTGGCAGGTCCAGGTGTATTGGGGCCATGCTTGCTGACAAGAATACCAGGTCCTGTCACTGTGTGCAGGCTGGTTCCAGCTCAACACTAGACCCTAGGATTCAGCAAAACACCTGGGCATTGTGCGTCTACAATCCGGCAGGATGCCACACACCCCCAACAATTTACAGATCAGTGTTCTGGGACCTAGCAAAACAAAAACGGACTTCTGGAAGAAGGTGTTCATCAGAGTGGTGGTGTCTGACCTGACCTTTTGACCTGCAAAGAAGAAGCACTTCCAGAATTGCGTACTTTCACCCCAAGAAAGCTTGATTCAAAGATATAGAAGAAGAATATGTAAAAAAAGAGGAATCAAAAGAGAAAAGGTTCACCTCAAGCCCAGAACTCCTCAACCAAGGAACTCATGGACAGGGAGTGGGACAGAAACATAGAAATAATTATCAATGATCTCATTACTAAAAAGAACAATGTACTAAAAAGATTTAATGAAGGGACTAAGTGAGAAAATTCAAGAGATGAAAAACTCTATTATCAAAGAAATAGACATTCTGAAAAAAGAAGTAACAGAGGTAAAACCTTCAGTCAATCACATTAGAAGAATTATGGAAGAATTTAATAATGGACCAACCCTTATGGAAAACAGAAACTCAGCTCTTGAAGAAAGAACTTCCATCAATGAAGATAGGCTGAGTAAGCTTGAGCACACAGATGACAAAAAAGAAAAAAACAAAAACACAGAGACAAGCATAATTTTCAAAATGTCAGGGATGAAATAAGAAGAAGCAATCTAAGAGTAATTGGGAAACAGGAAGAAATTGAAACATAAATGAATGGCATTAAAAACATTCTCAATGAAATAGTTAAAGAAAATTTTCCCATGTTAAAACAGAATCAGATATGCTCATTCAGGAAGTGTATGGAACACCCAATAGGTCTAATCAAATGAGAAGTTCCCATCATAATTAAAATGTATAACAGGGAAATCAAGGAGAGGATATTAAAAGTGGCAATAGGGAAATGCCAAATCACACTCAGAGGCCAATGAATAAGGATCTGACTTTTCAGCCCAGACTGTAGAAGCAATAAGATCCTAGAAGGACATATTTCAATGTCTGAGTGACCACAGAATACTATACAAAGAATATTATACCCAGCAATACTCAGCTTGAAATTCGATGGGAAAATAAGAGCATTTTATGATAAGATCAAACTTTCAGCGTTCCTGAACAGAAAACTAGCATTACAAATAATCCTCAAAGATAAACTCCAAATAGAAGAAAGAGCAAACTCTCCTTAAAACCCACAAACAGGGACTGGAGCAGTGGCTCAGCAGTTTCAACACTTGCCTGGCAAGCGCAAGGACCCAGGTTCAAACCCCAGCACCACGTATACAACTAAGTGTTGGAGCAATGAAGGCCATGTGAAAAACTAAATAAAGTTGTTTCTCTCTTTCTCTGTCTTTCTCACTGTCTTCTCTCTTAAAAAAAAAAACCCACAAACAGGAAATTCAATAAAAGTGCCTGCTATCAAGACAATCAAGACAGCACAGAACTTATTAATAAGATACAATGACTATGGACCATAAACATATAACTGTCCTAACACTGAATATAAATGGTCTCAACACATCAATTAAAAGAAATAGATTAGCAGATTGGATAAACAACAACAACAACAAAATCCAACAATATGCTGCTTACAGGAGACCCACCTTACAGACAATGGCATCCACAGATTGAGAATGAAAGGATGGGGAAAAAATCTATCAGGTGTATGGCCCAAGAAAGCAAGCTAGAGTTCAATACTTATATCTGACAAAGTAGATTTCAAACATAAACTAATGAGAACAGATAAAGAAGAGAGCAATACAACAGAAAGATATAACCATAGTAAATATATACTCTTCAAACACAAATGCTCCCAAATATGTGGAAAAATTACTCCAAGACATAAAACAACTATGGACCTCAACAGCATAATTCTGGGAAATTTTAATACTCCTCTATCATCAATAGATTGTCAAAGCAAAATAAACAAATAAATAAATAAATAAATAAATCTCCAGGCTAAACAACTCCATAAATCAAATGGACTTAACAGACATCTATGGAATAGTCCACAAAAAGTTGGCTGAGTATACTTTCTTCTCAGCAGTGCATGGATCCTTTTCCAAAACAGATCATATTCTAGTTCACAAAGGGAATATTAGCAAATATAAAAAGTAGATATTATTAGATGTTTCTGATCAGACCATGATGCTGTGACCCTAGCAACAAATTGCAAAATTCATATCAGAAAACACATACATACACACTGAGACTGAATAATACCCTATTAAGTGAAAAATGAATCCAAGAAGACATGAGAGCAGAAATTAGGGAACTCTTGGAAGGTAAGGAGAAAGATGACACAACATATTGAAACCTTTGGGACAACATTAACACATTCTCAAGAGGAAAATTTATAGCTCAGAGTGCATACATTAAAAACAAGGAGAGATCTCAAATAAGTAAGCTTACTTCACATCCCTACAAAAGGAAGAACAATCTATCTCAAAGCCAGCAGAAGACAGGAAATAATTAAGATCAGAGCTAAAATCAACGAAACTGAGAAAAAAAATCAATAAAACGAATACA